>JAULAV010003351.1:0-25000 GCA_030789695.1 Scilla litardierei
GTGATCGGGTGAGATTTATCAGAGCTGAAGACATATTCTTCCATCGTTTCACCCGATCGGGTGAAGTCTCACCCGATCGGGTGAGTGTCTGTTTTTGCCTTTTTATGGGAATATTCTCTGGCATCTTGCCCACTTGTATAAATAGTGCTAGGTTTTCCCAGAAATGCAGCCCCCACTTTTTAAGCTGTTTTAGGGATTTTTCAGCTGCTTCAATTTAACACGTAGTGTAAGTTCCTTGATCGTTTTCATATTTTGATAATGTGTTTATGCTTCTATTTGCTACGGTGAACAATTGCTTGATATCAATTATGATGGCTATATCTTCTGTTATTGCATTTGCTACCATGTTTAGTCAGTAGTTCTTCAATCTAGGACATTGGTGGAAGCCCCTTCGTGGGTTCTTCCTAGAGCGGCCATAGGTCTAGGGATCCGATTGGATCTAGGGATTTTGATGGTTACGCGGGGGCGTTTCATTGTAATCGGTGGGAAAAAGACCATCTTTGACCATTGGGCCAAGAGGAAATAAAACAGAAGTTTGATTCTCTAGCCATAGCTCACCCCCTAGCGTTGACATTGAGTCCTTGCATGTGGGAACGGCTTGGACGAAATATTGGGAGCGATCGTTGCGAACTTAGTCCTCCCGGAGTCGGATGGTGTTGGACATGGGAATGTCCACCGTCCGAAGCCAGGTAGACCTAGCGTATCATCCTGGGTATCGACTGGAATATCGGGCCCATGGGACGCTAGGTACCACTTTTAGAGGCAACGTCTCACCGCCAAACCCTAGCATTCAGTCATATTCCTATCCTTCGGCCGTAATAGTGAGAATCCATGATTAGGACAGAAGCCAAAATCCTAGGTTACCTTTTTATCTTTTACATCTGCTCTATTAGTTTACAATCGTGATAACCAATCGACAATAGGCTAGCTCATCCACCGGGTGATCCGGTTCCTAAATGTTGGCAAGTACAACACACGCCTCTCCTTGATCGAGCCCCAAGCCACACTTCGACACCATGCATTTACATTTTATAAATTCTAATTCTAGTATCCACGTCCCGGTTGCATGTCAAACGGGCGGGCGGTCAGACTCGGGTGCACGAGAATAAATGAAGTCACTAAAAGTTAGTGACATTAAGTCGATCTATATTAAATAGGAATTAATAGGATCGCATAAGTTTTTGACATTAAATGAGATTTAATAATGTGGCAAATTGTTTGCGCCTTCAGCATTAGTAGAATACTGTAAGGGATTGTTTTCAGTTCATTTGTATTTGATGCAAATGGATTTTAACATTAAAGATATGAATTATTGCATATGATGCAATAGAAAATAATATATATATATATTAAAATGTTTACAAATATATTTTATAAAGGCACAGAAACGAAGAGAATTTTTCCACGAAATTCAGGGGAAAAACCGCGCTCAAATCGGAGTCCAACCGGGTCCAGAAAACCTATTTAAAAGGCGTTTTAAATAGAAGAAAAAATTCAAGAGAGGGATTTTAAGGCCAAACCCAACCCCAAAATGGGGCTAGGGGCACCATCCCAAACTAGATTGGGCGCCCAGGCCCGTTTTGGGCCTGGGCGCCCACCCGAGCGGGCGGGGCCCACCCGCCCGAACTGGGCGTGTAACGGCCGATACTCACTATTCGTTATACGGCTGTGCGTATAGAAATTTTGGGTACCTGATTGGTTTTGTTGCTTTGTATGTGAGTCGTAACGTTGAGTCGATAGGGCCGTAGCACCTTGGTTGCATCCTTAGCAAGCTAACCCCCGACGTGTGCCCAACTTGGAATTACTGTCGCCTTTGGAACCCGAATCCTTTGTACGCTTTTCGTGCACGTAGTCTTGTTCGTGCACGTATTTATTTTAGACTTTGTCTGTGTCCGAACCCTATATTGTGATATGCCGTTTTGATCCTCTCGAAGAATATTAAATTGTGAAATTAATTTGGAACGTCATTTCACGGGTCGTTCTCCCACGATTTGACTTTGTTTGATGAGACGTCGCGATTTTCACTTTTGTCGTGAGACGTTTTTATTTTTAGTTTCATTCCTTGTCGTTGAAATTGTGATCCGTCTTCTTTGTTTTGTTTCTCTCGTCGGTGCGGTCACCCCAGTATTTATCTTACAATTTTCGAGCCTCGTTTGACCCACTTTCACTTTTTCACAGTTTAATTATTTGTTTAACCCTAAGTTTGACCTAGTTAGTGGTCCCTAATAATTTCTTATTAATAATGATATTTCCCTAATGTTGACTTAGCCCATTTTCCCCCACTTTGCCGCACACACACCTAGAGGAGAGAGAGGGTGTGAAATATTTGGTTTTAATAATTTATAATGACAAAATTCCTTTAATCAAATAATCCCCAACTAGCCTTATCCCTAGACCCCACGTGATGCCCATTCTTTTTACCTAGAACTAGGTCTGAACTTTTTAACCCCCCACATCTTAGCCACAGCTTAGACCCCCCTCTCCACGTGCTGTACATTCCAAATCTCACACCCAAGTTAAAACTATAGGATCCTAAGGCTATTATTTAACCTAGGCATTCTAACCCTAAGCTCATTTTCTCCCAGCAAAATAGAACCGCAGCCGCCGTTCGTTTTCTTCTTCCCCGCGCGCAAACATGAACCCCTAGCGCTGCTTCCCTTCGTTCTCCGGCCTTACCCTTTGCCGGCGACCCCCGTGATCCACCTAGCCTCGCCGTTGATCTACCGTGGCCACCCAGCTGCAACCCGAGGCCGCAGCCGCCGTCTCCCTTGATGCAGCATCCCACAACAGCAGCAGCAGCAGCTTGTAGCCGCCGCTACCGCCACCGCCGCCGCCGCCGTCACCGCCGCCGGTGCCCCCTGTCACCGTGGGTTGCCCCCTCTGACCCCCTGCGCCCCCGTGGCAGCTTCCTCAGGCCGCCTTGCTCTGAAACAGCGAGTGTGCTCGCTGTTTTGCGTTTTTATGACGTATCAATGCGTCGTTTCAGCTCCCCCGTTGTGCACTCTCGCTATTGGGATCTTTTGACAGTCCTCTACCTCTCATAGGGGTATTTCCCGATGTTACGATCATCCCCTACGATGCTCAACGTCGTAGTCTCCGTGTACGTCGACCCGTTCGTCCCGGTTCGTTGTTACGGCTTCCCGGGAGCCGTAAAAACGTCTACCGATCACTTGCTCACTGTTTGGAATCTTGCTTGCTGATCTGGTCACTGTCCAAAGATTGGCGATCATATGAATCTATTTTGGAATCTGGACTGGGAGCGCGTTCTATTATTCCAACCCCTGGCGTCGCTACCCGACACCAGTGTAGCTCTCGCGTCGTGTAAGGGTAATTTTCTGAACACTTAGACCCCCAACCCATGCATGCTAATCAAGATAAAAATCGGTAATTTAATTGGTCGATACATCACTAATGAAGATAATTTAATTTGGGACTGTAGGCTGGTGGATCCGAGCACATAGGTAGATTGGAATGTTTGGACGGTGTTTGCAGAACGGTTGATTGTAGGCAAGTGAAACTTACCAATTTGTGCTTTAGGCCATGTTTTAGGCCATTCCCCATTTTTAGTGTAAAAGAGACTAGGCGATGAAATGATACTCGCCTAGACGCAACTTTAAGATCTAGCTTGACAACGAAGCTAGATCTGTCACCCTGCCATGTCATTCCTGCATTCTGCCTGTCACGTTTAAATTTCATATCTGTATGCTCTTTAATTGTAATCTACCATGCCTGTCACGTTTAAATTCCTTATCTGTACGCACTTAAATTGTACTCTTGCCATGCCATGCATCCTACATGTCACTCCATGTTTGAATGTTGCATTCGTAGCACACGCTACTGTACTTCCTTGTTCAGGCTAGGCACCTGCTTTGCAGGCACAACCCGATGCCAAATACACTTCCTGGCTCGTGAACCAGAAGCGGGCTACATGTGTTGGTCAAAAGCCAATTCCCGATTACACGTGGAGGGGTAGGGTTAAGCGATCACTTGAGCTTAGGAGTTGGCCCGTACAGCCACTTCAGCCAAAAGGCATAAACTCTGTGCATGACATGTTACTTGACTTGTAAAATCCGTGTGAATGTTTTAGTAGCTATGCTACCCATGCCATGTTATACTTGTTGCCATGTTATACTTGTTACCATGTCTTACTCGTTGCATTATCTCAATTGTTGCATCCATGCATTAAACTATCATGTCATCACACATTTTAGAACTGCTAGGTTGCTTTCCTCCTTTTAGTTTACTTGCACAAGTCTCTTGTAGACTTGCTGACATGCGCCCTCGTCTCTTTTGGGTGTCGCATGTTAGTTGCTGAGCTGAGCCCGTTGCTGAGGACGAGCTGTTTGTTGATATTGAGCCTGGGTCCACCGTTGTCATGGAGTACGAGGACACCGGTGACCAGTCGTAGAGACGTAGTTCTGTGTTGCTTCTGATTAGTTCTTGTTAGGTTGTTGGTGCGTAGCACCTTCCTTTTCTGTACTTTTGTTTCTGTTGGCCATGTTTGGGCCTTTAGACTCTTCTTTTTAGCCTGGTGGCTTTTCTGTGATGTTGGACTTTATTTATGGACGTTTTGAGATTGGAATAATATTATCTGTCTCTTTTCTTTATTATTATTTTTGTTCTGTTTCGCATTTGCAAGGACCTATACTTGGTTATTCCAGACGCTTTACAGACTGGAGCCTCACAGCTCCAAGTCTGAGCGGACTTCTCACGCCTCGCTTCCATTTTAGGGAAGCGGGTCGTGACAGGTTTTATTGGTGGCTCATGATGGTCACTGCAACTGCGAATTATCGGAACAACGATAATAATTATATAACATCCATTAAATAAATTAAAACATCCAAATCATAAGCCCTGAGTCTAATTTTTATCGTTTCCAAATCATAAACTAAAACCCCCCAACTAACGATTTGCTAGTCCCTAGCAAAAAGAGCGATTAAGTCGGATGATTAATAAAACAATAAATTCTAGCAATCGCTTATGGCATGGCTCAATAATACGCTTTCCAACATGGTTTAGACCATCAATATACACAATCCATGCACAAGTTCAATCACATGGTATTTTCTCTAGTTTAATTTAAATAAATAACGTGCAAGCATCATTTTGCGCAAGCGAAAGTATAACACGTCGTTATATTCTAGTCTTCTCATTTCCAAGGAATTGGCCTCTCAAAAAGACCGTTCAAGTCATGGGTATTGACGTTGCTTAGTATATTCACCATTCTTTTTTTTTCTTTTCTTTTATTAGTTCTGCATAACGCGCATAAAAGAACATTTGCGGAAAAAATGTATAATTTGGATCGCTCCATCAAATGAGTGAGTTTCCGGTCATTGGCTCCCAAATCAGATGATAATAGGGCATTAGGCCAAAAAGGACCCCTCGGACTGTACTACTCGAGCCAACCAAGTTATTTATTTCGTGACGCACTTATTCATCATTTTGTGTTGTTTCTTCATCTTTTTCTCTCTTTTTTTGTAAGCAACTCAACACCCATAGATATGAACATAAACATTAGTAACAATGGCCAAATTCCTCTTCAACTTGAAGACTTTTCTAATGAATCGTGTATACTTAAGCTTTGCATCACATTAGCATGCATGAAATAAATTCAAACTATTTCGAGATATTAATCATGGCAATTGAAAATTTTCATGAATAGCATATTAACGGTAATCCCATGAAGGAAAAATAATTAACTGAAGCCATAAACAATTTTTAGAACTCAATCAATGCATAATCATCCGCAGTTGGAGTGTGAAGGAGTTTTAAATGATGATATGTGGTGATTTATTCTTCTCTTAACAAAAAAAATCCTAAGGTCTCATACACACACCCCAACTAAAGATGGACATTGTCCTCAATGTCGAAAGGGGTACAAGTTTATTCAAAACAAGCAACCTAGAAAGCATATAAAAACTACACTAATGGAACGAACACATCATGGTCAAATGGCGGATCCCGAATCTTTAATTATGGAGGAAGTTGTTCAATTTGCTCCTTACGCTCCTCGGCGAATAATTTTCCTCCAATGACTAAACTGGATCCCAGCAACGTAACTCCCAGCATCTCTATAAGATGTTCACCTGTATCCTGCAAGAGATGAGTCACGTCAATCCATTTTAGTCTAAGATTATTCTCAATAAAATTATTACAAACATAGTCATCAAAATAGGTGAAATAAATTAAGGCATATCGATGACTACTCCTTGAAAGATATGCACTACTCTCGGTATGATGCTCAGTCATTGGGGAGAGGGGTAAATGATTTTGGAAAAAAACTGGGGGAGGGAATGGTTCGGGCTCCATAGCGATAATCTCTGAACACATTTCCCTCGCTATTTCCTCCTCCGGTTCATCCAAAATTGCTAGCTCGTCCTCTCTTTTGCACACGCTTCCAGCCATGTTAATGTTCTGATTTGTACCTTCATCGTGACATGGCTCGCTCGATGTACCTGCAATAGAAGATGAACTCATATCAGATTCTTGAAGTTGAATTTCAAAAGAATTATTTTCTTCTAAGCACGTAGCAATCAAATTAAGATTTTCAATGGATTTATGAATCTTCCAACTCAGAGCAAGGAAGTTCTCTTGGAATTGATGGGATGTGGCCTCTTGTGTCTGAATGAGTAAATAAACTTCCTCTTTCAAGGATTGCAAAGGTACGTCTACGCTTTGCTCCCCTTGATCAAGGCATGAAGGCTCCGTTGAATCGCACTCTGAAGTCTCTATCATGATTTCTTCATTCTCTTGTAAAGACTCCATGTATTTCCACTCTTCGTCGGTGTCATGACACCCAAAAATTCCTGCAGCTGTGGTCGTAGTCCATCTAGGAAGGACTCCATAAGCTCTTCCTTTATGTACCCATGCTGCGGATAGCTCGATATTATGTCTGTGAGCCTCCTCCAGGCCTGAAAGAAAGTTTCACAATCAGTCTGATTAAAATTAATGATCTTGAGCTTCTCCATCCTATGTTTGTGTGCATTAGCGTACTCCGCATCATACAGATTGTTTGTGCAATAGAAATTCATATACTCCATTTTTTTACAAAAATAAACAAAAATTTATGTACAGTAAAGTGGAAAGATCTCATCGAAGGTCCTCTAAATGAAATAAACTGTGGTAACAAACCATTCTCCCCAGCAACGGCGCCAAAAACTTGCTCAGCCCAAAAATGTGCTTCTCTCAAGCGAAAGAGTCTGTGCAAGTAATATAGATCTGGGAGTCCAGATGTCGAAACCTCGGGAGAAAATCTGTTGCAACCACAAAGCTTAAATCAAATAGAAAGTCAACGTAAAGAAACTAACCACTTATAATGACGATGGTTTGAATGGGTTTGATCGTGGATTTTGATTTATGAACAATACGAGCAAAGAAAGTTTCGTGTATAAAAACATCTATGAGAAGTATGCACATGGTATGGGTTCATTAGGATCCATGATTTGTATTAACTTGGTTGATAAAATACAACTCAATGAATTCTCTTTTTGAGAGCAATTCATCGGAAAATACCCTTGTGGGGATTAAAACACAATATTGAATACGATCGTTACTAAAGTTATAATCTTTTAAAAATACGATATGAAACTCCCTTTTGGAGAGATCACAACTCACCCTTATGGGGCGATCATCAACTCAATCACGTTCTTTTGGAAGATGAAAAAGATGATTTTAAAATAAAGATTACAACTTTATCAATGTTATGATTTTAGCACGTATATTCAACCAAACAAATACAAATCATATCCCCTAACTACACCATACCATGCACAATGAAAATTTAGCCACACATACTGAAAATAACTAAGAATTTCATCACATTAAACATGATTCTAAGCAATACAAGTAAATAGAGTTTAAAATACGCAATAGAGTTCAAAAGATATCACCAAATACGCTCGCTTTTAACCTAAGAAAACTCTTCTTCTTCCTCTAAAAGCTCTCTGAAAATTCCCTCATGTTGCTTTCTGTAATGTCAGGGATTTGCTACAAAAATCGGCTCCAAAATCGCCCAAATACGCCAAGAATACGAAGCAAAAACCCTATAATACCTTATATACTAACATTGCGGATTTAAGACGTGCTAACGGGTCCAAAACCCGCTCCAAATCGCTCAGAATTTGCATCCTACAGCTGCTGAACGATCTCTGTCGTTAGATGAAAGCGGGATTAATTTTCGCTGCGCCATGTGTGCTTTAAAAAACGTGCTATGCCTGCTTCGTTCCTTCGATCCGCGCCCGCTTCGTTGGTAGCCGTTGGATCAGGCGGACACTTGCTGTGATGGTGCCACATCGCCCAAGAATTACGCTGCTGCTTCGCTCGTTTTCCTCGCGTGCAAGCCGTTGGATCAAGTATGAATGGCATAGATTCAGCCACGTGGCCCGCTTTGTTTGATTTCAATTTCGCGTCGGAATTCATCGCGTCCGTTCGATGTAGCGGGGATGCGTTCGACAGCTGCCACGTGGACACGGAGAGTTTCGCCGCTCCGCTCGTTCGACGATCGTTAGATCTGGCGGTGAATCGCGGAGATGACGCCATGTGTCCCTCCCAGAGACCGCTTACGCTTTGCATCCGGCGCAGTATTGGCCATTGGATGATCATCCAACGGACATGATTTCGTGAGAGAAGAGCCGATCTGCTTCGATTTCAAGCTCCGTTGCGGCCCGTTGGATTGAGATCCAATGGCTGGAGTGCTGCCACGTGTCGTCGTAGAGTGATGTGGCGTATATACGATGTATTTATGGCGTATATCGACCGTATTTATTCGTAGTTCAGCCTTCAAAAATGTATTCTGCATTCAATAAATCACAGTAATTAGCACAGATCTCAGAAAAATACAAATAAATAGTCATTTGAATCGTGAGAACGAGACCAAGCTTGGAAAAATATAAAAAGGCAGAAATACTCACTGAAATTTATACTTTATACACAAATCAATGGTTTGCTCTAATAAATAATTATGTACAAAATACGAACGTATTAGAGACCAATTAAGCATCATATGAGCACAAAATAGGGCTAAATGGAGGGTTAAATATGCAATATTCAACCCGAATCAGTGGCTGATAGACGTGATGCCCGAACATCTGTCTCAGCTTAGTAGGGAATCCATTAGATCGGGACTTTAGTAAGACTTAGTTAGACGTCTATGCTTGCTAGTTAGAGGTCCCTGATTGTTAGCTAGACTCCATGCTGGAAATTGATATAATCGTCTTAGGAGTTACCTTAGTGGTTCTTGCCTAGCTCTGACCATATTAGACTTCTAGAAATTCTTTAGTCGTTCGCTTGGGTTCATCAATTTCGGGCCAAGCCGGACGTAGTTCATTACAGTCTAGACCCTTAGGAAATCTTAGCGCTAAGTTTCCTAATCTTTAGTTGGTCGACCGTAGGAATTTGACGTCCCCCGTGCTTTGCGCGTCAGATGTGTGCAATGTATAATTGGGGGCGTGAGATTTAAATATTTGTAACCGCAAGCTAACGGTGTTCTAGTGTGGCTTGGGGGTCGAACTCAGGGAGGCGTGGATGTGCTTGTGTCAAGTAGGATCGGATTCACCCCATGGGCGAGCTAGCCCGAATCGGATGATGGGTTGTCACGAAAAATAGAATGCGAGGGATAAACAATATAAGGGAAAACCCGGGATTTCGGTTTCCACCCTATCGTGCGATTCTCGCCGATACGGCCTACGGGTAGGATAGCGATCGGAATTAGGGTCTAATGGTGAGACGTTGCCTCTAAGAGTGATACCAGCGTCCCATGGGCCCGATATTCCAGTCGGTGCCCAGGATGATACGTCGGACTTCCCGGGTTCGGTCAGTGGGCATTCCCATGTCCATTAACACTGACCGACTCCGAGAGCACTAAGCTCGCAACGATAACTCCCAACATCTCATCCTGCCGCTCCCGCGCGCTAGGATTCGACCTCTACGCTAAGGGCGTGAGCTATGGCTAGGGAGTCAACCGCCAAGTT
The DNA here is from genome assembly GCA_030789695.1 of Scilla litardierei. Classification (NCBI taxonomy): domain Eukaryota; kingdom Viridiplantae; phylum Streptophyta; class Magnoliopsida; order Asparagales; family Asparagaceae; genus Scilla; species Scilla litardierei. Next base: position 9,969 of record JAULAV010003351.1, read on the forward strand.
TATTCCCCTTGGCCCAATGGTCAAAGGCGGTCTTTTTCCCGACGATGACAATAAAACACCCCGCATAACCATTAGATTCCTAATCCCTATCGATTTCCTAGTCCTATGGACGTATCGGGAAGAACCCACGAAGGGGTTTCCACCAAAATCCCAGATTTGGGAAGTACTCACACATATTTACTAAAAAGCGATCTAAATAGAAATCGACCGTTAGAAACATGATCAGGTGATTGAAAAGCAGTAAGAGCAATGCTAATAACACTATATTAAAGTTTAACAAAGATCGAATAACTTACTAATATCTGAAAAATTACAGCCGTCAAGAGAGAGAAAAAACAGCAAAAAATAACAACTCCCGTTTCTGGAAAACCTAGGGGTCATATATATAGAATACGATATCACCCGATCGGTTGAAAAGTCAACCGATCGGGTGACCTGCTTCGTTTCTTCGGCAGTTCGGCGCGGGACTTCACCCGGTCACGTGGCACGGTCGGTTGAGGGTTGAGGCTGATCGGTTGGATCATCGTGCCGTCGGGTGAACCGTTCGGTTGAGCTGTCCGTGTCTCGGCTTCGGAGAATCGGCTACAGGTGAACCGATCGGGTGAAGGTCACCCGATTGGTTGGCATTCAACATCAAAAATCCAGAGAGTTGGGGCATTTGAACCGGCCTCTGAACCGACCGGGTAACTTCTTGACCACTCCAGCTTGTGTCCGGGTGGTGCACGCATGCATCACCCGATCGGTTGGAAGTGACCAACCGGTCGGGTGAGGGGCTGAAAGATGATATCTTCGTCGTTTGACACCCTGGATCACGCGTGACACCTCCCGTTGCTCCGGGGACTCATGATATCATCGTTATATGTCCCCTACGCCGGTAAACTCCTGCAAAATACAAAAAACACGGAAAAGTGAAAGAAAACAAGAAAACACAAGAAAACGAATGCAAGACGGAGGAAAACAATGGAAAAACACAAAAGAAAACGTGCGTGAATATATGAAATATAAACGCACGTCAAAATCCCCCAAGCTGAACCCTTCCTCGTCCTCGAGGAAGACGAGTGAGAGTAGGAGCCCGGATGGAGAAAATAGAGAGGAAGAGAGGAAAGGAGAAAACAGAAAATCCTAAATCGCCCGTTAGAGCCAGCAAAATCAAAAACACACACCAAGCTAACCAAACGGCAAATCACACCACTAAACCGAGGAATACGAGTCTAGACAAGTGCCATGGGCCCACGCCGTGAAGCGCGAGTGAGTGTGGTCGTGTGCTAGCAATCGATGCCACTATCTACATTGTGCAATAAGCTCCATATACACAAATCCAAGTAATGACCCAAATATCGATTCGATTTAGAAATAGCGGTGAATATATGGCTCAAGCATGCAAGAGAATAGAATGAGAATAGAGATGCATCATGCGTCAGTGACTCCACAACTAGGGTTAAGGAAATCACCACACTGTAGCCTAGATAATAGCTAGAAATTGCCTATTCCAAGTGTTTTCAAAAGCGACGAGGGTTGAGATGATGTGGAGTAGAACACTCGGTGCAAATTCTCGCCTTCCCTTTATTCTCGGTAAGTAGGAAAATATTCACACTCATATATTTTTTGGGTTTTGGATATATGTATTTTTTTGGCTTTTTGGCTATACAATTTTCTCTTTTCTTTTCTTTTTGGGTTTTTCTCTTTTTTTTTGAAATTTTTTGGTTTTTTGGCTATATACATGTGTACTCTCCCAAGTGGGTGAACGGTACATGACGAGGGGATTTGCATCAAGTAAAACAAAAAAGAAATCGGATTCTAGACACTTGGGCAAGGAAGATATTTCACTAATCAGAGCGTAGGCTAAATGGGTTATCCTAGTCCTAACTGTGGAATCCCGACACATGCGAAATGAAGCATACGATATATATATTCATGCATACAGAAGAAGATAGGAGAAGCAAATACCGCATATTCAAATCGAAACATGATAATCTAGGGGGTCATTCCTGGACAGGTATATAAAATAAAATCACAAAGTAGAAGCACACCAAACAGCTAGGCACGACACACGACTCACAAAAAAGCAAAGTGGACCCACGGTGCATGAAATGCAAGAGGACTCGACTTCCTACGGTTAGTGAATGTGATTATCGATGCCATGCTAGGTGTGTGTGATTTTGTGGCAATTCATCATAGGGTTCATCTCTAGGAGAAGGAGATGAAAAAGAAGAAGAGAAAAAATAAAAACACGATGAAAAAGACTCAAAAACGAAAAAGAAAGACTCAAATGACGCACAAAGTGCGACTCCCCCAAGCTGAAGTTTGCATTGCCCTCAATGCAATAAAAGTGAATACGGGAGGGCAAGGAAAATGGGGGGGAATACGCACCGACACAAAAAGACACGAAAGACAAGAAAATCACACAAACGAAACTGAAAATAAGAATAAAAATAAAAATAACACCACACGACATAAAAACAGAAAATAAAATAAAATAAAAAGGAGAAAATCACACTGCACAACAAATAAATAAACACACATAGAAAAACGACACACGACAGTACACAGAAAAATTTGACTTTCCCCCAAGCTAGACATGACAATGCTAGCAAGATGATATGATCGTGAAAATGCAGAGATATGCAAGGGGGTTCAGTAAAAGAAAAGAATGGAAAAAAAAATAAAAAAGAAGGGACCTGAAGCGTGAATGGGTCCCCCCTACTGTGGTAAAGCAGGGCCCCGCAAAGACAGATGGGCACTAAAAACAGGGGGAGGCAAAAGCAGGATGGGAAAATATCAAGCAGAGGCACCACCCTCTGGGGGTGGTGATGGGGGCCTGTGCTAGGGACCAGGAGTGGTGGGGGTGGGATGTGACGCTCGGAGACATCGGGTGAGTCAGTGCGAATGTGGCGAATGAGGCTTTGAAGGACGGGTAGGTCACGCTCGACTGACTGCTGAGTAGCCTGACCACCAACTCCTGCTAGGAGGAGCATGGACATGAACCTGTCAGCCTGGTCGTCATCATGGAATGACACCTCGTATTCGGCATCGCCAATGTAAACGGGGTCAGAGGGGCATGGGGTGGTGGATGAATTGGTGACGGCAGTGGGTTGGGTGGAGGATTGTGTGCGGCGAGCGCAACGGGTGGGTCTAGGGTTGGACGTGCTGGCATCGGTGGGTTTAGCGCGACGAGGAGGCATTATGCAGGAGTCATGTGTGTGTGAGTGTATGTAAAATACGATGAATACACACTAACACGGCAAGCGAGCAAAATGAAATTCTAGGGCAAAATATAAAGTTGAGCCAAGGAACGAGATTACCCAATCGAGATGAAGATCTTCGCTCGTAGACGCCCCAACGCAACGCAACAGGAACACGTGTGAAGCCGCAGCGAATCCTTTCAGCAAATTTTGAAAATGGGGGAAATGGGCGAAAATTAGGGCTTTAAGCGGGTGAAATCGAAGAGGAAGGGGGAGAGATCGATGGAAAGATGGAAAAGGAGAGGGGAGAGATCGATTAGGGTTGGTTGAGAGGAAGAACGTGGTCGGGCGAAGGCGGAGGAGTCGAAATGGCGATCGAAAATTCGAAATCGGGCGAGGGCGGAACGAACGGGCGGAGGGCGGCTATTTATAGGATTTTAAGTCGAACTGATCGGGTGAAAAGTCACCCGATCGATTGACTTTAAGGTCGAAATTATTGCTGAAAGTAGGCTACAGGCGACACGATCGGGTGAAGGTCACCCGATCGGTTAGCCGCTTCACACTTTTTCCCGAAAGTTTAGTACAGCTCACCCGGTCTGTCACCCGATCACGCTTCGTATCACCCGATCGGTTGATCATTTCCCAAAAATTCCCGAGACTTCAGCCCCAGTTCACCCGGTCTGCCAATCGATCTCATATGCCTTCACCCGATCGGTTCACTGAGCGACTGATACGGCCGGCAGCTGATACATCCCAACCGATCGGTTGAGTTATCAACCGATCGGTTGGGGCGTTGTTTTCTGCAAAAGTCCACAAATGGCCTAAGTCACCCAACGGAAGTTCTTGCGGCTGGATTTATTTATTAAAATAGATAAAATAAAGTTAAAAATAATCCTAAAAATTGGAAACAAAGGTTTAGATCATGGGTTGCCTCCCATGAAGCGCTTTTGTTTAACGTCGTTAGCTCGACGCCCGTAGATGATGTTCAAGGTGGGCGATACGGGTGATGCCCAAAGCCTGGCATCGCTTCAACTTCACAGCTGGTAGGTTTTGGTGTAGTCGGTGGCGACAAGAAAACTTGTTCGACGACTCTCCCTTTGTTGACGGGGTCCGGGGGCTTCTCCCTCATATTGGCGTCCACCGCCACTCGTTTAAGGATCCGGACCTCATCCCTGGTGAGCCCCATGGGCTCTTTGCCTTTTCTCCTCGTAGGAGGAGCCTTTGGGAATCCGGTAGGGATCACGTGTGCCGCATCCGTTATCCCAGCAACATCATTCTTCTTCGGGCCGACTGGTTCTTCGGAGTCCCCCAAGCTATCAGGGGGATTTCTCGAAAGAATTTCCCATGAGCTTTCCTCCATAGCTCTCTCTGTTTCTAACTCCAGCACATTGCATCTTAGATCATCTGGGGGATCAGGGTGCTTCATCGACAACCCCAAGTCAAATTCGACTTTTTCGGTGCCGACGTTTAGGGAAAGTTTCCCATTCTTCACATCGATTAATACGCTGGCAGTGGCCATGAAAGGTCGTCCAAGAATGATGGGTGTGTGTGCATCCTCAGGCATGTCCATGACAACGAAGTCCACAGGCACATGCACCCCTCTAACATTGACAGGAAGGTCATCAACAACACCCACCGGATACTTTACCGAACGGTCTGCTAGCTGTAGGGTCTTTCCAGTGGGCTCCAAGTCGCCCATTCCTATCCTCTTATACAGCGACAAGGGCATAAAACTGACGCTCGCTCCAAGATCGACGAGCGCACGATGTATCTTTACCTCCCCGTTCGCACAAGGGATAGAGAAGCTCCTCGGGTCCTTAAGCATAGGAGGATTTGCTCGCAGGATAAGAGCACTACATTCTGCCATCAGAATGACCTTCTCCTTTCTAGAACCCTTTGTCACCAAATCCTTGAGGAATTTCGTGTAGGATGGTATGGTCTCTATAGCTTCAAGGAAGGGGATTTGCAAGCTTAGATCTTTGACCATGGCAAAAAATTTGCCATACTTCTCGTCTATTTTGGCTTAGGCTAACCGTTGCGGAAAAGGCACAACGGGCTTGAATACCCTGAGGCTCCCTTCCTCATCCTTTTTCTTCTCCTCATTAGGAACTCCCTCCGGAGTTGTTTGCTTTGGCGACGAAGAACCGGCGTCATTCAATTTTTCAATTGGTCACTCCACGACCAATGGTGCTTCTGGTTCCTTTGGGGGCACTCTAGTGGGGATTTGTGTTCCGCTCCTCAAGACGATAGCGACACGTTCGCATGCTCGTGCATGAGTGCCAAGGTCTGATTTGCTCCCCTCGGGTTCACCTCCGGTTGTGGCGACAATAAGTTTTACGACCTTGAAAGGTTCGCCACTTGTAACCCTAGCTGGGTTACTTGGTCTGTGAGAGCCCGGTGTCCCATTTCCAGCTTCAGATTTATCTTCTCCTGGTTGGATATATATTGAGTCAATAGGGACTCAACCAGAGAGATGGCCCTCTGTTGGCCATATTGCTGCTGCTGCTGAACTGGTTACTGATTCCTGGGAGCATATTGCTGATATTGTTGTGGAGGTTGCTACTGCTGAAATTGCTACTGCTGAAACTGCTGTTGTTGAGGCCTAGCCGGCTGATATATCTATTGCTGCTGCTGAGACGGCGGCTGCTGATACGGTGCCCAGTAATAAAGGTTGGGATGAATCTGGTTGTTTAGAGAGTAGGCCGGGTTGGAGTTGGTTCGTGGTGAAAAAGGCGCATTCCCCGTAGGATTGTAAAATAATGCGCTCGCCTCGTCCAACGGTGGTGAGATGTCACCACCGTCGAATTCTCCAAAGACTTCGGATTCCACCACAGCAATGTGTTGTGTACCAGCACCACCGGCTCCTACCATCAATGCGGAGATCTGGGTCGACAGCAAGTCAAACTTGCTGGATAATTTGTCGACGTCCTCGACCCTGTGGATACCCCCAGATCTAGGTGTGGCTCTCTCGTCACACCACCGCTCATTGTTTGATGCCATATTCTCCAGAATCTATCCGACATCTTCTTCGCTTCTCGACATAAAGGACCCTCCAGCCGCGACATCCATGGAAGATTTCAAATCATCCCTCAACCCATTATAGAACAGATTTATGATCTGCCACTTGGGGAGCTCATGGTGGGGACATCTTCGCTGCATTTCCTTATATCTCGTCCAAGCTTCATGCAAGGACTCGTGGTTGGCCTGGGAGAAGGAGGAGATCTCACTCCTCAGCTTCATGGTCTTCCCCGGGGGAAAGAACTTTGTCCGAAAAGCATTTGAGAGCTTCTCCCAGGTGTTGAACGTATTTGGGTCCTTCCCCCTAAGCCACAGCTTGGCCTTATCTCGCAGAGAGAAGGGGAATAGCTTCAGACGGATCGCCTCAGTTGTGACACCATTTATCCGGAAGGTGTCACATTTCTCCAAGAAGGAGTCCAAATGTTCAATGGGGCTCTCCATGGGTACCCCCGAGAATTGATCCTGCTGGATCCACGTCACCAAGGACGGCTTAAGCTCGAAGCTTTGCGCCGTAATAGCAGGAGGACGGATGGCGGAGGTGGACTCGATGGATGGCATCGAGTACTCCAGTAGGGACTTGTGAGGTGGGGTGTTCTCCCCCATGGTTTCCAGATCTTCTCTTCTTCGCTTCTCTGCGGCAAGACGCCTTAGGGTGGTGTTTATCTCATGGTCAACGGGAATCAAGTTGTCGAGACTTCTTGAACTCCTGCGCATTAAAAATAATAAACACCCGTGAAGCAAAAAGTGGGAAAGAAATAGATGAAATAAAAAATAAAAATAAAAATAAAAATAAGAAAATAAAATAGAAATGGAAAAAGAAGAATGCGAAAATTATCGCGAGGTAGAGATGTGAGCTAGACTCAAGGGTTCATGAAATCCTAAAATAACAAGCACGTTGCCTCCCCGGTAACGGTGCCATAAAGCTTGACGTCCCCCGCGCTTTGCGCGTCAGATGTGTGCAATGTATAATTGGGGGCGTGAGATTTAAATATTTGTAACCGCAAGCTCACGGTGTTCTAGTGTGGCTTGGGGGTTGAACTCAGGGAGGCGTGGATGTGCTTGTGTCAAGTAGGATCGGATTCACCCCATGGGCGAGCTAGCCCGAATCGGATGATGGGTTGTCACGAAAAATAGAATGCGAGGGATAAACAATATAAGGGAAAACCCGGGATTTCGGTTTCCACCCTATCGTGCGATTCTCGCCGATACGGCCTACGGGTAGGATAGCGATCGGAATTAGGGTCTAATGGTGAGACGTTGCCTCTAAGAGTGATACCAGCGTCCCATGGGCCCGATATTCCGGTCGGTGCCCAGGATGATACACCGGACTTCCCGAGTTCGGTCAGTGGGCATTCCCATGTCCATTAACACTGATCGACTCCTGGAGCACTAAGCTCACAACGATAACTCCCAACATCTCATCTTGACGCTCCCGCGCGCTAGGATTCGACGTCTACGCTAAGGGCGTGAGCTATGTCTAGGGAGTCAACCGCCAAGTTTATTCCCCCTTGGCCCAACGGTCAAAGGCGGTCTTTTTCCCGCCGATGACAATAAAACACCCTGCGTAACCGTTAGATTCCTAATCCATATCGATTTCCTAGTCCTATGGACGCATCGGGAAGAACCCACGAATGGGTTTCCACCAAAATCCCAGATTTGGGAACTACTCACACATATTTACTAAAAAGCGATCTAAATAGAAATCGACCATTAGAAACATGATCAGGCGATTGAAAAGCAGTAAGAGCAATGCTAATAACACTATATTAAAGTTTAACAAAGATCGGAAAACTTACTAATATCTGAAAAATTACAGCCGTCAAGAGAGAGAAAAAACAGCAAAAAATAACAACTCTCGTTTCTGGAAAACCTAGGGGTCATATATATAGAATACGATATCACCTGATCGGTTGAAAAGTCAACCGATCGGGTGACCTGCTTCGTTTCTTCAGCATTTCAGCGCGGGACTTCACCTGGTCATGTGGCACGGTCGGTTGAGGGTTGAGGCTGATCGGTTGGATCATCGTGCCGTCGGGTGAACCGGTCGGTTGAGCTGTCCGTGTCTCGGCTTCAGAGAATCGGCTACAGGTGAACCGATCGGGTGAAGGTCACCCGATCGGTTAGCATTCAGCATCAAAAATCCAGAGAGTTGGGGCGTTTGAACCGGCCTCTGAACTGACCGGGTAACTTCTTGACCACTCCAGCTTGTGTCCGGGTGGTGCACGCATGCATCACCCGATCGGTTGGAAGTGACCAACCGGTCGGGTGAGGGGCTGAAAGATGATATCTTCATCGTTTGACACCCTGGATCACGCGTTACACCTCCCGTTGCTCCGGGGACTCATGATATCATCGTTATATGTCCCCTACGCCGGTAAACTCCTGCAAAATACAAAAAACACGGAAAAGTGAAAGAAAACAAGAAAACACAAGAAAACACAAGAAAACAAATATAAGACGGTGAAAAACAACGGAAAAACACAAAAGAAAACGTGTGTGAATATATGAAATATAAACACACGTCAGAGTTCCCCATGGAGTTTCATGAGTCATATCCTAGGCATAATTTTGTATAAGACCACGCGATCTTATTCTTGCCCTCGTTTCACGTGATCGCTTCATGACGATTATCGTTAATCTTTCGAATTTTCTCCGTTGCAAATCTTGAATCCTTCAAAGTCAATTTCGATTTTCCCTTATTAAAAGTTTTCGCTCAGTTTAATTGTTGTTTTTTAAAAAACCCTCTTCTTATGTATTTAATTCCTCACTATTCGCTTGAGTTAAAATCCTTTCGTAGATTTTGGAGTCTATTGGTTGTAATTTTTAATTACTATCTCGTAGCTATTTGCTAACCAATATATCTCGCATTTTGGTTTTAAAACTTTATTACTAATTTGATAGTTCGATATACCATCTTTTTCTAAACTACGAAATTCATTTTAGCCATTTACCATATATACTTTAGAATATCTTCCAAGATAAATAGAACTTCAATTATTTTTATATATATCGGTTCTAGGTTCGTTGTTCTCGTACTTTAAGATCTTTGTATAAATCAGTTCGTTTGGCAAATCCGGGTTTATCTAAAATTATTTTCAGTACTATTTATTTGAAATTTCTCTCCAGTTTTAAGACTTGGAAAACTTTTAGCATGAGCTTAAATTCTCTACACTATAGTTGATCTGATTTCATTCTTTGAATTTCGAACTTTTTGCCGAAATTTTATTAAATTACCGCCGTATAATATTTTCTAACCTACGTCCTTAATGTTCATGTGAATGTTTTATTCTTTCTTATAATGATTCTCAATAAGCTGATAAACCATTTTTATTATTATGTATATACGACACAAACTTATTTCGAACAACTCATTTTATCGACCACCAGTATTTTTCTATGCCTAAGAGGACTCCAACTTTTGAGGTACGACCGGTTTTGTACTCTTCGTATTTTAACTTATATCATTTACACACTATTTTCTTGTACCCTATAAGAGTAGCATTACATCTTTCTTTTCCCACATAAACATTCACAATTATACCCCTGATTCACCTAGCCAAGCTATCTCCTTATCCTCACCTTAATCTGAAGTCGCACTTTTCGATCTTGTTCATTAGCTTTTGGTTTCGGTTTCCTTTCTATTGTAGTGCTCATCGTTGCCTGTGTCAAACTTAGCATAGTAGTGAGCCAATTGATTTTATTGCGATGTCGTTGTGGTGCATGTATCAGTAGAGTGTGTGGACCCATGCGTGTGAACCCCGGCGTATCACTCACGTATGAGTTTACTCCCCTGTAGTATATTAATGTTTGCCTATTGTGTGATATATACATACTCAGTGTTATTCATGATGTATATGAAGTTGTATGGATGATATAGTTATATATGTGTGGGTAGCATAACACTTTAGGAATGTCTGTATATATATTGGAAATTGTATTGGAGTATAGACTGGTAGTGTAATGTAGTTTGAAGATACTTGTGAATGCTTGATGTGTATATATATTAGTAAGTAAGGTGAATGTTAGGTGTAATGATAATAAGTGTACTTATAATTAAGTGAGTAGGCCTATTATATGACCTATATGTTAGTACGTGTGAGTGTGTGCTCGTACGTAGGTATGTATTGTGCTTAGGCGTAAGTAGTTATGTATTCGCTGCATGAGTATATATGTGATATACGCATGGTAGTAGGCTTATAATTTTGATTGGTATTGCTTTCTTTTATGGGATGTTGTGTGCGTGTATACCATGAGGCATACACGATTGTTGCATATCTTAACTATGTATGGATAAGTAGAGGTGTTGGTATACTAATTATAGGTTGATGGATATGGTGTGAATATATATGTTACATATGTGTGACTATACGATGAATGCATGCATTAGGGAGAGTATTATAATTATACGTGTGCTGATGTCTGTAATATTATTATGGTATATAAAGTGATTGAAATATGTGGTGTTACTTGACTAAATATTAAGTGTGATTGACATTATGGTATGTATATGATTATATTGGTAGATGTGTATACATTGGAGTGGTATTGTTATAGGTATAAATACTGTGCTACGTATATAGAGTATTCTGATATGTGTTTTGAGTCTCACTCAAGCTTGAGTGGGTATACTCTAAGTATATTGTTACATATGTCTGTGGTTTGCGTGTAGTACCATGAATATAGCAATGGATGATGTATGTATAGTGATAGGATTGTTTGCACCTGGTTGTGTTACGTACATGATTGTGGGTCGCTATACCAGTATATAGTTATAGGTATTGGTGACTATGGTATGTGTGGCGTGTCGTGAATATAGTTATAGGACCGTATGTGATGTGAATATATGGTGAAGTATCTGCGTGCATTTGAATGGAGAGAATGGGGAGATCGGTTGAGGGAGGTTGGAGGTCGTTTGGGGGAAGAACGAGGCCGGTTGAGGGGTGGGGAAGTCGAAACGGCGATGGGAATTCGAAATCGGGTGAGGGGAAATGAACGGGTGAAGGCGGGGGTATTTATAGGGTTTTAGGCGAACTGATCAGGTGAGACCTCAGCCGATCGGTTGGGCAAGTTCTCGAAAAATTTGTTGAAAAGTTGCTACAGGCGAACCGATCGGTTGAGTTTTCAGCCGATCGGTTGGCCGCTTCACGATTTTCCCGAGAGTTCTGTGCACTTCACTCGGACAGCGACACGACCACTGCTTCATATCAACCGATCGGTTGATTAAATCCCCAAAATTCCTGAGAGTTCTTCTCTTCTCACACGATCAGCCACCCGGTCTCAATTTGCTTCACCCGAGCGGTTCGCTGAAGAACAGATATCGGCCATCTTCTGATGCGTCCCACCCGATCGGTTGAGGGTTCAACCGATCGGTTGGGGGCTTGTTTTCTGCACAACATAAAAAATTGCCTAAGACTTTTGATGAGAGCTCCCGTTGCTGAATTTATTCACTAAAATAAGGAAAATTAACCTAGAAATAATCCTAAAAACAAAGACGAGGGTTTAGAACATGGGTTGCCTTCTATGAAGCGCTGTTGTTTAACGTCGTTTGCTCGACGCCTGGTTGATGATTTTCAAGGAGGACGGGGTGATGCCCAATGTTTGGCATTCCTTCAGATGTTGGAGCGGTGGTCTTTGGTTTCGTCGTTGGTGATAAGTAGACTTGCTCGACGATCCTCCCTCCGTTGATGGTATGCAGGGGCTTCTCCCTCACATTGGCGTCGACCGCCACTTTTCTTAGTATCCGGATCTCATCAGCAGTAAGCCCCATGGGATCTTTCCCTTTTCTCCTTGTAGGAGTAACTTTTTGGAATCCGGGAGGGATCGTAAGTGAGACACCCGCTTCCAGAGCAACTTCTTCCTTCTTCAAGCCGACATGCTCTTCAAGGTCCCCCAAGCTGTCGGGGGGTTCCTTGAGAGAATTTCCCAGGCCCCAGCTTCCACAGCTCTTTCTTCTTCAATGTCCAGCATATTACAACCAGGTTCATCCGGAGGGTGCTTCATAGACAACCCCAAGTCAAACTCGACCTTCTGGTCGCAAACATTAAGGGATAACTTCCCTTTCTTCACATCTATCAGCACGCCAGCGGTGGCCATGAAGGGCCGTCCAAGGATGATGGGTGTATGAGTATCTTCAGGCATATCCATCACCACGAAGTCTACCGGCACATGCACTCCGCTGACGTTGACTGGCAGGTCGTCTACAATTCCCATCGGATATTTGACCGATCTAGCGGCTAGTTGAAGTGTCATAACCGTGGGCTCCAGGTCCCCCATCCCTATCCTCCTGTATAGTGACAGGGGCATTAGACTAACGCTCGCTCCCAAATCCATGAGCGCCTGATGGATCTTCACTTCCCCAATCGAACAAGGAATGGAGAAGCTTCCCGGGTCTTTTAGCTTGGACGAATTCGCTCGCTGGATGAGAGCACTACATTCTACCGTGAGAACGACCTTTTCCTTTCTGGAACCCCTCGTCACCAAATCCTTTAAAAATTTCGCGTAGGAGGGAATTGTCTCTATGGCTTCGAGGAAAGGGATCTGTAAGCTCAAATCCTTGACCATAGCGAAGAACATGCCGTATTTTTCATCAATCTTTGTCTTGGCAAGTCGTTGTGCAAAAGGCACAACGGGCTTAAATACTCTCAGGTTCCCCTCCTCGTCTTTCTTCTTCTCTTCTTCAAGGACCCCCTCCGGAGTTGTATTCTTTGGTGACGAATCTCCATCGTCATTTGATTTTTCAAATGGTCGCTCACCAACCACGGAGCTTCCGGTTCCTTAGTGGGCACTCTTGTAGGAATTTGTGTCCCGCTTCTTAAGACGATAGCGGACACATGCTCATGATCATGCGTTAGTGCCAATGTCTGATTTACCCCCCTTGGATTCACTTCCGGTTGACCTAGCAATTGGTTTTGCGCCCTTTGAAGGTTCGCCGCCTGCAACCCCAGCTGGGTTACTTGGTCGGTGAGATCCCTCTGCCCCATCTCTAGCTTCAAGTTGATCTTCTCCTGATTTGTAATATACTGGGTCAAGAGGGTCTCGACCGGGGAGATAACTCGCTGCTGGCCATATGGCTGCTGCTGCTGGTACATGGGCTGCTGGTTCCTGGGGGATACTATTGATATACTTGATGTGGCTGATGCTGATGCTGAAACTGCTGCTGCTGTTGTTGATACTGCTGCTGTTGTTGCCTAGGCGGCTGATATATTTGTTGATGTGGCTGCTGCGGCTGTTGATACGGTGCTCGATAGCTAAGATTTGGGTGGTTCCGGTTATTGGGAGAATAAACCGGATTGGAGCTAGTCCGTGGTGGATATGGCGCATTACCCGTCGGGTTGAAGAAAAGTGCGCTAGCTTGATCTACCGATGGTGAAATATCACCACCCTCGAAGTCTCCCAGGACTTCTGCTTCCACCACTGCTACTTGTTGGGTGCCGGCACCACCAGCTCCTACCATAAGCGCTGAGATCTGGGTCAATAGCTAGACAACTTGTCAACGTCCTCGACTCTATGAATGACTCCAGATCTGGGTGTTGCACGCTCATCGCACCAACGCTCATTGTTTGATGCCATCTTTTCTAAAATGTTACCGGCATCTTCTTCACTTCCTGACATAAAGGACCCCCCAGCCGCAGCGTCCATCGAAGATTTTAGGTCATCCCTCAACCCATTATAGAACAGATTTATAATCTGCCACTTTGGAAGTTCATGATGAGGGCATCTTCGCTGCATCTCTTTGTTTCTCGTCCAAGCTTCGTGCAGGGACTCGTGGCTGGCCTGGGAGAAGGAGGAGATCTCACTCCTCAGCTTCATCATCTTTCCCAAGGGAAAGAACTTAGTCAAGAAAGCGTTCGAGATCTTCTCCCAAGAAATGAAGGTGTTCGGGTCCTTTCCCCTAAGCTATTACTTTGCTTTATCCCACAGAGATAAGGGGAATAGCTTCAGACGGATTGCTTCAGTTGTGACACCATTCATCATGAATGTGTCACACTTCTCGAGGAAGGAGTCCAGATGTTCAATAGGGCTCTCCATGTGTGCCCCAGAGAATTGATCCTACTGGATCCACGTCACTAGCGACGGCTTAAGCTCGAAGCTTTGGGCTACAATAGCCGGAGGTTGAATGGAGGTGGTGGACCCGATGGAAGGCATCCAGTATTCAAGCAAATATTTCTGGGGAGGAGTGTTCTCTCCCATGGCTTCATCTTCTTCCCTTCTTCTTCTTTCTGCATTTAGATGCCTCGCGGTGGCGTTGATTTCCGGATCAAGTGGAATCAAGTCGTCTAGACTCCTTATATTCCTGCGCATGTAAAACAAGAAATACCCGTGAAGCAAGTATGGGATAGAAATTTATCAAAAATCAAAGAATAGAGAAAAATAAAAAGTGAAAAAGTAGAATGCGAAAATTTTCGCGGGGCGAGGATATGAACTAGACTCAAGGGTTCAAATGGTCCTAAAATTAACAAGCACGTTGCGTTCCCCAGCAACGGTGCCATAAAGTTTGACGTCCCCTGGTTTTGAAGCATGCAGAGTGCAATTGGATGGGGGATACCAGATTTAAATATTCGTACCGCAAGCGCATGGTGTTGTAGTGTGGCTTGGGGGTCGAACACAGGGAGGCGTGGTTGTGCTTGTTTCTAAGAGGAACCGGTTCACCCTACGGGTGAACTAGCCCAAACGATCGATGGTTTGTCACGGAATGTAATTATGGAGGATAGACAATATAAAAGGAAACCTTGGACTTCGGTTTCCACCCTACCGTGCGTTCTCGCTATTACGACCTATGGATAGGAAAATGATCGAAATTAGGGTTTAGTGGTGAGACATTGCCTCTAAGAG
>JAULAV010003352.1:0-26135 GCA_030789695.1 Scilla litardierei
AAATTGTGCTTCCCCTTATCCTTCAATGATACCTGATGGACCAGAAATTGTATTTACGGTTCCATCATATTTATTAATGCTTTGAAAAAAGCAGATGTCTTGGAGGATCGTGTGCGTAGAGGCACTGTCCACTAGGCATTTAAAGTCCATCTATTTTAAAGAGAAAATATCGCAGTATAAGGCATACAAAAAAGATATACTAATGATAATCAATTAATGTCTGAAAAAGTACTCCAACATGCTAGAAATAAAAACAAGCAGATAAATAGTTTCTCAAAAGGAAAGCTACAATGCATAAAAATGGATAATGTCCTCAGTCGAGCAGGTCATCGTTTGAGAAGTCCTCAGCGATGAACCTGATTGGTGCCAGGTCTTCTTGAACCACCAGGTTTGTCTTAGCATGCTTCTGGCTCGCTTTATACAAGTCCTGCAGGTGGCATGGAGTCCGATAATTCCTGGACCAGTGTCCAGTCATGCCACACCTGTGGCACTTATCTTCCCAGTCCTTTCTGGGGGCAGATGTCTGGCCGTCGTCCTTTCTCTTCCACACATTTTTCTTCTTCTTCCCCTCATTGTTGCTTCTGGGAGGGGGTCCTCTAGCCTGCTTCTTCATCGCCTTACCCTTCTGGGGTTTGCCTTTGAAGTTGCTCCTCTTCTTCTGGGAGGAGCTGTGATGCGCTTCAGGCGCAGGAGCAGTGCCGGTAGGGCATGAGTTATGGGTGGCCAGAAGAAGGTCACGATTCTGCTCTGCCATCAGAAGGCATGAGAGAAGCTCTGAGTATTTCGTGAACTTTCGTTCACGATACTGTTGCATTAGTATGACATCCTTCTCGTGGAAGGATGTATACGTCTTCTCTAACATGCGCTCCTCCGTCACCTTTTCACCACACAACTTCAGGCGTGAGGTGATGCTAAAGAGTGCCGAGTTGTACTCGGCAATAGACTTAAAGTCTTGGAGACGGAGGTTCTCCCATTCATATCACGCTCAGGGAAGTATAACATCTCTTTGATGTTTATACCTATCCTCGAGGGCGGTCCATAACTCATTCGAGTCTTCCACCGTGAGGTACTCGGCCTTCGGGGTCCAATCGATATGGCGTCTGATATAGATAATTGCTTTCGCTTTATCTATATCAGAAACCTTATCGCCTACAGTGATGGCGTGGCTCAATCCCTGTGCTCGTAGATGGAATTTTATGTCCAACTGCCAGCTTAAGTAGTTCTTGCCTGAAGCATCCAAAACGTCGAAATCGACGCTCGCAATTTTGGCCATTTATCACTCTAGCATGTTAAAAGATAGGCAATAATTAGATATTTTTGCAGAAAAATAAATAATTAAGCATTTCAGACACAGATATTTGCTGCGTGGATCGGCTAATCACCACATTAGTTACAGTCCATACAATCCCAAAAAGAAATGAAAGTACAACTCGGGAACCCCCATGGGGCCCCTATTCTTCTGGAATGATCCTTCATCTTCTTGAGGCGTCCGCTGGTCTCGTAATATTACAAAATTATCCTCACTACATTTTTCTCTCAAAAAGGAAATAATGCATGAAAAAGAAAATGGTGATACTTAGTCGATCCAAAACCACAGCAAATATTAACATTCGTCGCAGGCAGAAAAAATGCAGCAGGCATTTAATCATCACAGGCAGTTTATAATGGAAAATGAAGATCTTTCGTTTAAAAATTATTGGACCACTAGCCAACGTCATACACCATTAGGTTAGTTGACTAACGGCAGAGCGGTCACAGGATCTTCCTAATTTTTAAACGTTTAAAAATCATATAATCTGAATAAAGTGCGATTAATGAAATCACATGTAATTTGTCTAGATTTTTACGAAAAAATCGAATTAAATCTGAAAATATTTGAAAATAGGAAATTTTCGGGGTGAAACCCTAGTTAGGGTTTTGGGATACGTGCGCGCAAGGGGGGACCGCTGCAGGCGGTAGGGCCTGTCCGCCGCTACTGGCGGCGGTGGGGGTCCGCCGCTGCTGGCGGCGGAAACAGCCCGCCGTCGCAGCTGCGGGGTCCGCCCGCCGCTGCAGGTGGTGGGGGGAGCCACGCCGCTACCGGTGGCGGGTTTTGCCCGCCGTCGCTGGCGGTGGGTTCCGCCCGCCGTCTGCAGGCGGCAGGGGTCGCCGTCACTTCCAGCGGCGGCGATTTCCGCACGCCGCTTCGAGCGGCGGTGGGAATTTGCGCGACAGGGAAAAAGTCCCCTTGAGTTTTTTTGATTTTGGGGAAAAAAGTGGTAAAAATCCGATTTTATTGGAAAAAACCAATTTTAATTTCCAAAAAAGCGTTTTTATTGTAAAAAGTTGATTTTTAATCAATAAAAACGTTGATTTTCATTAAACAATCGATCCAAGAATTTTGGATCTAGACATATGCGCATACGAATTTAGATCTAGGGAAAAGAATTACCTCTAGATCCTACCCGCCGGATCTAGCGACGTTTGGTGAAGGAAGCCCGTTTGCGTCGCGTTCGTCTGTCGGCAGGGGTTCGGCTCAGCTTCGAGCGTGCTGATAACGTGTTGTAAACGTAGTGGCTATGGAGTCCATAGCCCTGTATTTATAGTAGTAGGTTTACATAATGGGTGGATACCCACTAACGGGTAGGCCCACCAAAAGCCCGTTTATAACAATATGTATATAAGTAGCCCCTACCCTGTTTTTAATTTGTTACCAAATCTAATCCAACTTATTAATTTGTTGATTGCAGGCAAGTTGAAGGCTTTGGGTCTGCCATGGGTGCTGAGAATGGAGGCTGCAAGTGTGGATCCAGCTGTAGAGAAAGAGAAGATTGTTTTAAGAGTGATGTATTCACTATTGAACTACTGAAGGGGGGGGTTTTGCTTCAAGTAGAGAATGTTTGTGCAATTGATCAGTGAGTAATGTATATTATGATGAAATTGACAGTGTGTTTCTAGGGGGTGCAGGTAATTTTTGTTTTAAAAGTGAAGTAATTTTTGAACTACTGGGGGGTTTGCTTCAAGTAGAGAATGTTTGTGCAATTGATAGTGAGTAATGTATATTATGATTAAATTGACAGTGTTTGTGGTGGATGCGTGTAATTTACGGAAGGATGGCACTTCTTTTACACCCCTTTGTTTTTGAGAATATATCCTTTAGTTCCTTTTAGTTTAGAAAGTGAGTGCATTGCTGCAAAAATTCCCGAGTGAAATTTTCTGATAATTACTTTTTAAGCTAACATGATGCTGCTTTATTAGGGAGGCAATTATTAGAAAAACTTGCAAAAACTATGTGATACGAGATATATATTGGGTCCTAAGAATGCATGGTAAGTTACCCATTTTTTCTCATGTTATTTTTTCCCTATAACATTTGAGGGAGGTTTTTGAATGTTTGTCCTACTAGGACAAGATGACTAGGACAAAGGGGTGATGACGAGAACATGGTGACTATGATAAAGTAATATGTGTAATTTGGAGGGAAGAGTTGATGGAGGTTTTGAATTTGAAATTGGGGGGAGTTTGTATTTTAGGGGAAAATCTTGGTGGGGGAAATGAAATATTCAAATTATAGGGGGAATTTGTTGTTCCGCGTCGAATTTGTTGTTCCGTGTCAAAGGAGCATGCGCCGAATTTGTTATTCTGTGCG
The DNA here is from genome assembly GCA_030789695.1 of Scilla litardierei. Classification (NCBI taxonomy): domain Eukaryota; kingdom Viridiplantae; phylum Streptophyta; class Magnoliopsida; order Asparagales; family Asparagaceae; genus Scilla; species Scilla litardierei. The sequence goes on from JAULAV010003352.1 coordinate 3,629, forward strand.
TCGAATTTGTTGTTCCATGTCGAATGCACATGTGCTGAATTTGTTGTTTCGTGCCGAATGCGCCCGTGCTGCTAAATATTTTTACACGAATTTGTTGTTCCGCGTCGAAGGCGACCTTGCCGAATTTGTTGTTTTGTGCCTAATTTGTTATTTCGTGTCGAAGGCGCAAGCACCGAATTTGTTGTTCCACACCGATGGTGACTGCGTCGAAGGCGCCGTACTGCTAAATATTTTTATACGAATTTATTGTTCCGCGCCAAAAGCGCCCGTGCCAAATTTGTTGTTCTACACTAATTTGTTGTTCTGCACCGAAGGCGTCCGCACCGAATTTGTTGTTCCATGCCCAATGCGCCCCCGCCGAATTTGTTGTTCCATCCCCAAGGTGCCTCCGCCGAATTTGTTGTTTTGCATCGAAGTCGCCCACGTCGAAGTTGCACGTGACACTAAATTTTTTTACACAGATTTGTTATTCCACGTCAAATTTGTTGTTCTACACTAATTTGTTGTTCAGCACCGAATTTGTTGTTCCGTGCCGAAGACGCCCATGCTGAAGACGCCAGTGCCGCTAAATTTTTTTACGCTAATTTATTGTTCCGCGTCGAATTTGTTGTTTTACGCTAATTTGTTGTTACGCGAGAAATTTGTTGTTCCATGTCGAAGGTGCCTGCATCGAATTTGTTGTTCTGCATTGAAGGCGCCCGTGTCGTTAAATATTTTTACGCTAATTTGTTCTTATAAAAATTTTTGGGAACAAAATTTTCGCGGATGAAAATCTTAAATGAACCGTGCCCGCGGTCACGGGTTATGACTAGTATATATACATACATATATATATATATATGTATGTATGTATATGTATGTATATGTATGTAATATATAAAAATGGAGAGCGCTTCTGTTGGTGACGGCGATTCTGGCGATCCACGGAGGGCGGCTGCCAAGGTCTCGACCGGTGTTGGCGGGCAGGGGTCTGCTCCGTCTGTGGTATTGGAGATCGGCGGATCTGGTGAGCCGCGCATAGAGGTTAGCCAGGATGAGATCGGAGGTTCTCGAGTTCCGCGCAGAGCGGCTAGCAATGTTGTGATCGGTGGGGTGATCGGGGTTTGTGGAGGGCAGGGTTTGATGCCTATTAACCCGTCTGAGGGCTTGTTGAAAGGCAGATCTCGGCCTGCCTTGGTTAATCGGGGTCGGCGGGATGAATCTCTGAGCAGATCTAGTAGGCGGGGAGATGACCATCGGTTCCAAAATGGTACATCTTCAGTGGGAGGGAGATGGTACCATGAAGGAGATGATGGGCGCAATCGTGTTGGGGAGGACCTAGGGGATGGATGGCGAGTTGTTCGCAGGAAGGCTAATCAAGAAGGCACCTTACCTAGCAGGCGGCCGATAGTAGGGGTTCCCCTTCACAGGTCGGGGGCTATTGTTCACCGAAAGCAGGGGGTAGGCCACCTGTTTGATAAAATTCCCCCAAGACCTACTCCACAAATTAATGTTTCCTCAGGCGCTAAATTGTCTTTGAGTGATGTTTGTTCTAACCGACGTACTTATGGCTCGGCTTTGGGCATGACCCATGTTCCGCCAAAGACCCGAGAGGATGGTTCTGTCTGTGCAAGGTTCCCTGGTGAACTTGTGCAGCGGGGAGCTGATAATTGGAAGAACACACTTGTGGGCTATGTTCTGGGCGAGATTCCCTTCTATAGCCAAATGGCGGCTTGGATGGAGAGATTATGGAAGCCGAGGAAGAGGGTGCAAATTTATAGTAAGGAAAACAGATTCTTCTACTTTAGATTTGAATCCAAGGAAGAGTGTGATAGAATTTTGTCTGGAGGTCCTTGGCTATTTGATGGCCGACTGGTCGTCCTCAAGAGATGGAGCCTTAATTTGAAGCATGACCGAGATATCTTGTCCTCGATCCCAATCTAGGTGCAGTTGCATGGAGTGCCACTATATATGTGGAATCTTGAGGGACTTAACATTCTCTCCTCTGTTATTGGTACGCCCATTTGCCTAGACCGCGCGACGGCTTTTTTTGGAGAAAATCTCTTTTGCTCGTTGTCTTATAGAAGTGGATGCGTCTAGTCCCCTTGTTTCATCCTTCGAAGTTGAGATGGATGATGGTTCTATTGTGATCATAGACACCAAGTTCGAAGGTGAGCCTCCCCGTTGCAATGGATGTGTATGTTTTGGCCATACAGATGACCAGTGCCCCACTAAGAAGACTAAGCTCCCTTCAATCCAAGAGGAGGCAGTGACTGGAGTGAAAGGTACTGCTAATCCTAATATTCTAATCACTAATCAAGCTTCGAATATAATCTCCTTGCTGCAGAATTGTGAATCTGTTAATTCACTTGGCCCTGTTGCTAAGGACCCAATTCCCCCCTGTGTTGATAAGGTGGATGTGCTAGCTTCTGTAGTTGATCCCACTGTTTCCATCTTAAATAATGCGATTGTGCTTCCTATGGGGATGGCCACTTCAGGAGATATATTGAAGAGTGATGCGGCCAAATTGCAAAAGGATGCAGAGGATTTGGACATTGGTAGGCCGCAGCATCATGCTGTGAGGGAGTCAGGTGAGCTTGCTTCTGGGCGTAACATGGGTGATCAGGACCATTTTGTGGACGTGGGTGTTTCTTCTAAGGAAGTGGGGCCTTCAATGCCGGCACCTGTTATCAATCCGGCCCCTCAGTGTAATGCTCCAGTGCCTCCATTTACTTTAAATGCGGACATAGACAGAATGCCTGATGAGTTGGCTATTGATAACCCGGAATGGGAGATAGAGTTGGAGGCTCAGATTCGACACAAGGAAGACATTAAGGCCGGTAAGAAGAAGGTTGTCCCAACTTCGGCCTCAATCAGGAGGAGTGCTAGGACCCAGGGTTCGTCTAATGGCGCTGGCCAATCCAGCTTTTGTTAATTAATGACCATTTTTATCTGGAATACCAGAGGGCTAAATAATCAGGTGCGGCAACGAGACCTGAGGAATAGAATAAATTCAATAAATCCTTCGGTTATTATATTATTGGAGACTAAGCTCAAGGCTCCTTCTAATTGCAATAAAACTGGGATTCCCAAGGGTTGGTGCTCGTTTGATAATTCCAATTTGTCTCCTGGGGGGCGTATCATTGTGGGATTCAACCCGTCGGTTTGGAAGGCCACTTCATTATCCTGCTCTGACCAGCACATCTCTTCTACTTGTACGAATGTTGGAGGATTTACTTGTGTCATCACGTCGGTTTATGGGCGCAATACTATTTTGGAGAGGAAACACTTGTGGAATAGTTTAGTGGCTGATTTATCTTTGATAGGTAGCTCTGCTTGGCTTGTTGGAGGTGACTTCAACAGTGTCCTATTCACTAAGGATAAAGTGGGGGGTAGAAAGCTTGAGGAGTCTATGCTGTTGGACTTCAGTGAATGCATACGGAGATGTGCTCTTCAGGAGGCGAAAAGTACGGGCAACAAGCTTAGCTGGTGCAACAGTCGTGTTGGGAAAGGTCGTATTGCTGCGTAGCTAGATCGGGTTTTCTGCAACTCGACATGGGTTCATATGTTACCAGAAACCTATACTCAATATGTGGATCCTTTAACTAGTGATCACTCCCCTATGGTGGTTAAGTTTCACTCTCAGGTGATCTCTGACCCTAAGCCTTTCAAGTTTTTTAACTATTGGATTCATTGCCCAGGATACAGGAATCTGTTGGAGTCTGGTTGGGCGGGTGAGGTGACTGGTACACCAATGTTTAGACTGACGTGGAAATTAAAAAACCTGAAGCCTTTACTGCGTGCTTGGGCGGGGGACTATCATGCTGCTGACGGGGTTAAGATCCTAAAGAAGAAGCTAGAGGATGTCCGCAATGATCCTAGCTTGCACAACAACATTGCTCTTCAACAAAGTGAATGTCAGTTGCATAAGGAGCTGTGTGCAGCTTTGAGATTAGAAGAAGAGATGTTTCGGCAAAAAAGCCGGCAAGAATGGCTTACTTTGGGAGACAAGAACACACAATTTTTCTACACGGCGATGAAGGCTAGGGTCAGTCACAACAGCTTAAATCACTTGGTTAACTTGAATGGTGGCCGGAATTGTGTCCAGGAGGATTTGAAAAGAAATGCCCCTACCTTCTTTGAAGAGTTGTATACTCAAACTACCTACTCGACCCACTTCCAAAAGCTTGTGCCGAAACGAATATTAACTGAGGGTTCTTCTACTTGGCTAAGCAGGAGGGTCTCAGATGAGGAGATTAAGTCCGCCGTATTTCAGATCGGGTCAGACAAGTCCCCAGGTCCAGACGGTTACAATGGTTTCTTTTATCAGCACAATTGGTCTCTGATTGGCAAGGAGGTAACGTTGTCCATCAAATCTTTTTTTACTTCTGGTTCTCTCCTCAAAGCAGTAAATCATACTTTTCTTACCTTGGTCCCAAAAAATTCCAACGCTTCTTCTTTGGGAGATTATAGGCCAATTGCCTATTGCAACGTGCTATATAAAATTATTAGTAAGGTTATTTGCAACAGGATGAAAGTGGTTATACATGAGCTCATTTCCCCAAATCAGGCTGCGTTTTTGAAAGGGAGGCTACTTACGGATTGTACCCTTCTAGCCCACGAGCAAATGAGGGATTTCAGCAATCCTATGGGTGGGCGCTGCTGTCTGAAATTAGACTTGCGCAAAGCATTTGATTGTGTCAATAGGGACTTTATCCTATATTTCCTGCAGCAGTTGGGATTCCCTGGAAATTTTATCGGTTGGATCAAAGCTTGCATCACTACCCCCACTTACTCGGTCATGATTAATGGGTCTCCCTTTGGTTATTTCTCAGGAAATAGGGGTATTCGCCAAGGTGACCCTCTCTCTCCTTTATTATTTGTCTTAACAATGGAAGCATTATCTATCCTGTTTGCTAGAGCTCTTAACTTGGGATCTATACAACCAATGCATCGGTCAGGCTCTATTTCTCACCTATTGTTCGCAGATGACCTTCTGATATTTTGCCGGGCTAATAAGCGATCTTTTCTGGGCATCATAAGGCTGTTGGAAGACTTTTATACATACACTGGTCTGCAGGTTAATTGGGATAAAAGTGCCGGGTTGTTCAGCAAGGGGGCGAAAAACAAGACTGAGTTGGCTGACATGATGGGGATCAGGATTGCTACCACAATATCTACTTATCTTGGATTGCCTCTCTCCTCCAAATATCCCAGAACCGCTAACTATGGTAAGTTAGTGGATAAATGCAAGAAAAGAATGTTGGGCTGGAGTTCTACATTGCTCTCTATAGAGGGGCGTATTGAATTGGTAAGGACGGTAATTTACGGGATTGTTGCATTTTGGATACATGCCTTCAATCTCCCGTTCAACATCCTGAGAACCATATCTTCTATGTGCCGGCGATTCATTTTCGGGTCTTCTAGAGCATGGGCTTGGGATGATATCTGTAAACCTAAAGAGGAAGGGGGAGTTGGGATCAGACTCCTTGAAGATTTGAATGTGGCGGCGGGTTTAAAATTAACATGGAGGTATCTTACATCAGACAGTATTTGGGCCAAATATATGGGGATGAGATACGGGTCTAATTCAAATTTCAATGCAGCTAAAATATCCACTCTTCATTCAGGAACTTGGAAAAGAATTCTCAAAAGCCGGCAAGTGGCACACCAACTAATCCGGAAGAGGGTAAATGATGGCCGAGATACCTTATTTTGGCTGGATCCTTGGACTTCAGGAGGCCGGCTGTGTGATCTATGTGATATTCCGCAGGGTGCAGAATTGAAGAGGGTTCGAGACTATTGGACGGGTAATAATTGGGCCTGTGATGCTTCTCTTGATCCCATTCGGCATGTGTTGATGCAACACAGGCTGAAAGCATGTCCGGACCAATGGATTTGGGCGCCAGGGGATGGGTTTGTCTTCAAGCAGGCATGGAATGGAGTGCGGCATCAAGGCAATCGCTTTCCCTATCACAAATTAGTATGGTATAATCATCACTCCCCTAAGATGTCTATTACTTTGCTTCGAGCTTTTCAGAATAAATTGCCGACCCGGGAAATGATTGGTAGATGGGGGATAAATATCCCTGTCCAATGTGTCCTATGCGACTCCAGCCATGTGGAGAAGATAGATCACATGTTCTTTGAGTGTAGCTTCTCGAACTACATCCTGAGCAGATCTCTTCTAAAGCTACATGCTATAAATCCCATTGCTCCTAGACTTCATGATGTGGGGAATTATTTTTTACAACATTATGGCGGGAAAAGTGCGCTAGACACTCTAGCTAAAGCCGCCCTGGCAGCTTCTGTTTGGCACATTTGGAGAGAAAGAAATCGAAGAATTTTTGAAGGGGAAAGGAGAGGCAAGATCACCATCTTTGAGGAGATTTCTGCAGACCTAAGATCTCTTTTGCACAACCAAGAACCTGCAACAGTAGATGAGAAAACCATATATACCAACTGGGGTATCATGTGATGAGTTTTGTGTAAATGTCTTTTTGGCTTGATTAAACTATGTATAGCTGCATTTAGGATGTGGGATTGATAGTGGAGAGTGACGGCGCTTGTGACATATCCTCTCCCTATTGACACCACATGTCTATTTGTGCTATTTTGTATACTGTATATTTGATCAATAAAATTTTCGCTTACTTTCCAAAAAAAATTGTATATGTATGTATATGTTTATATACTAGTAAATAACCCATGCACATGTGACGTGCACTGGAAAAAAATGGTAGAAAAGGGGGAAGAATAAAAAGTGTGGGTGGGTGTGTGGGGAGAGTCTAGGGGTAAAAATGCAAAAACCGGGGTTGTATGTGCAAAATTTCACACCTCTTGTCTTATCCCTCAAAATCTCATCTCTTATCAAATTTCTCTTGTCCAAATTCTCTTAAACCCAAGGGCTATGACTTAACTAAATTCTCTTCTCTCAATTTCTCATATACAAATCCTCTTATCCAAAATCTATTAACCAATAATTGTATTACCCAACCCAATTTCTCAAGCCTTATCCAAATTCTCTATTCAATTTCTCTTGTCTTTCACATCATATCCAAATTCTCTTATCCAATTACTATTGATAACATCCCTCAAATGTAATATAGATATCCCTCAAAATCGCGTCTCTGTCTAATTTCTCTTGTCCAGTTTCTCTTATCCATTTTCTCTTGATAACATCCCTCATTTGTATTAATAAATATCCCTCAAAATCTCATCTCTTATTCAATTTCTCTTATCTAATTTATCTTGTCTTATTTCTCTTATCCAATTTCTCTTTTGTATAATAGATATCCCTCAAAATCTCATCTCTTGTCCAATTTCTCTTGTCCAATTTCTCTTATCCAATTTCTCTTGAAAACATCCCTCATTTGTATAACTCAAAATCTCATCTCTTGTCCAATTTCTCTTCTCCAAATTCTCTTGTCCAATTTCCCTTAATAACATTCCTCTTTTATAGAATACATATCCAATTTCTCTTGTCCAAATTCTCTTATCCAAATTCTCTTGTCCAATTTATCTTGATAACATCAATCTTTTATATAATAGATATCCAATTTCTCTTGTCCAAATTCTCTTATCCAAATTCTTTTGTCCAATTTCTCTTGATAACATCCCACTATTATATAATAGATATCCAATTTCTCTTGTCCAATTTCTCTTATCCAAATTCTCTTGTCCAATTTCTCTTGATAACATCCCTCTTTTATATTTCTTTTGATAACATCCCTCTTTTATATAATAGATATCCAATTTCTCTTGTCCAAATTCTCTTATCCAAATTCTCTTGTCCAATTTCTCTTGATAACATCCCTCTTTTATATAATAGAAATGTATGTATATGTATGCATATGTATATATGTATATATATGTATGTATATTATCTTGTCAAGATTCTCTTATCCAATTTCTCTTGTACAATTTCTCTTATCAATTTCTCTTGATAACATCCCTATTTTATAGAATAGACTAGTCATTACCAGTGCACATAGGGCACGGTTTATTTAAGGGCTGAGTTTTTCTCTCCCACAAATTTCAAGTTCCCCCAAATTTCAAGTTTTCCCACAAAATTTCAAGTTTCCCCCCAAATTTAAGTTTTCACCCAAAATTTAAGTCCCCCCAAAATTGTCATTACCACCTAGGACAAACTTGCCACGTAGGACAAAGCTTTGTCCTAGTAGGAAAAGATTCAAAATCTTCATAGAACTGAAAAAAATGGTCGGAAGGGGTGAGAATAAAAAGTGTGGGTGGGTGTGTGGGGAGGGTCCATGGGCAAAAATACCAAAACCGGGGTTGTATGTGCAAAATTCCCCACCTCCTCTTTTATCCCTCAAAATCTCATCTCTTATATTTTCTCTTATCCAATTTCCCTGTTTTATATAATAGATATCCAAATTCTCTTATCCAATTTCTCATGTCCAAATTCTCTTATCAATTTCTCTTGATAACATCCGTCTTTTATATAATAGATATCTCTTATCCAATTTCTCTTGTCCAATATCTCTTATCCAATTTCTCTTGAAAACATCTCTCGTTTGTAATATAGATATCTCTTATCCAATTTCACTTGATAACAACACTCTTATCCAATTTCTATTGTCCAATATCTCTTATTCAATTTCTCTTGATAACATCCCTCTTTTATAATATAGATATCTCTTATCCAATTTATCTTGTCCAATTTATCTTATCCAATTTCTCTTGATAACATCCCTCTTTTATAATATAGATATCTCTTATCCAATTTCTCATGTCCAATATCTCTTATCCAATTTCTCTTGATAACATCCCTCATTTATAATATAGATATCTCTTATCCAATTTCTCATGTCCAATATCTCTTATCCAATTTCTCTTGATAACATCACTCCTTTATAATATAGATATCTCTTATCCAATTTCTCATGTCCAATATCTCTTATCCAATTTCTCTTGATAACATCACTCCTTTATAATATAGATATCTCTTATCCAATTTATCATGTCCAATATCTCTTATCCAATTTCTCTTGATAACATCCCTCTTTTATAATATAGATATCTCTTATCCAATTTCTCATGTACAATATCTCTTCTCCAATTTCTCTTGATAACATCCCTCTTTTATAATATAGATATCTCTTATCCAATTTCTCATGTCCAATATCTCTTATCCAATTTCTCTTGATAACATCACTCCTTTATAATATAGATATCTCTTATCCAATTTCTCTTGATAACATCCCTCTCTTATAATATAGATATCTCTTATCCAATTTCTCATGTCCAATATCTCTTATCTAATTTCTCTTGATAACATCCCTCTCTTATAATATAGATATCGCTTATCCAATTTCTCTTGTCCAATATCTCTTATCCAATTTCTCTTGATAACATCCCTCCTTTATAATATAGATATCTCTTATCCAATTTCTCATGTCCAATATCTCTTATCCAATTTCTCTTGATAACATCCCTCTTTAATAATATAGATATCTCTTATCCAATTTCTCATGTCCAATATCTCTTATCCAATTTCTCTTGATAACATCCCTCTTTTATAATATAGATATCTCTTATCCAATTTCTCATGTCCAATATCTCTTATCCAATTTCTCTTGATAACATCCCTCTTTTATAATATAGATATCTCTTATCCAATTTCTCTTGATAACATCCCTCTCTTATAATATAGATATCTCTTATCCAATTTCTCTTGATAACATCCCTCTTTTATAATATAGATATCTCTTATCCAATTTCTCATGTCCAATATCTCTTATCCAATTTCTCTTGATAACATCCCTCTCTTATAATATAAATATCCAATTTCTCTTGTCCAAATTCTCTTGATAACATCCCTCTTTTATATAATAAATATCCAATTTCTCTTGTCCAAATTCTCTTATCCAAATTCTCTTGTCCAATTTATCTTCATAACATCTCTTTTTTATATAATAGATATATATGTTTGTATGTATATGTATATATGTATATGTATACGCTTGTCCAAATTCTCTTATCCAAATTCTCTTATCCAATTTCTCTTGATACCATCCCAATTTTATAGAATAGATGTATGTATATGCGTGCATGTATATGTATATATGTAAATGCATATTTGTATGTATATATATATGTATGTATATACTCTTGTCCAAATTCACTTATCCAATTTCTCTTGTCCAATTTCTCTTGTACAATTTCTCTTGATAAAATCCATATTTATAGAATAAATGCATGTATATGTATGTATGTATATGTATGTATGTATATGTATATACTCTTGTCCAAATTCTCTTATCCAAATTCTCTTGTACAATTTCTCTTGTCTAATTTATCTTGATAACATCACTCTTTTATATAATAAATATCTAATTTCTCTTGTCCAAATTCTCTTCTCCAAATTCTCTTGTCCAATTTCTCTTGATAACATCCATCTTTTATATAATAGATATCCAATTTCTCTTGTCCAAACTCTCTTATCCAAATTCTCTTGTCCTATTTCTCTTGATAATATCCCTCTTTTATATAATAGATATCAAATTTCTCTTGTACAAATTCTCTTATCCAAATTCTCTTGTCCAATTTCTCTTGATAACATCCCTCTTTTATATAATAGAAATGTATGTATATGTATGTATGTATATGTATATATGTATATGTATAAATGTATGTATATATATGTACTAGCGAATAACACGTGCCCGAGGGCACGGTTCATTTAAGATATTCCCCCCTCAAAATCTTAGTCCCCCCCGAAAATTTAACTCATTCCAAGGAATTTAGTTCCTCCCAAAAATCTTTGTTCCTCCCAAAATTTAGTACACTCCAAATTTAGTTCTGCTCCAAAATTTTTGGGTTTTACCTGCTAATTTTCACTTTCCAAAAATTTTAGTTCCCCTAAAATTAAGTTTCCAAAGGGAATTTAGTTCCCCTCAAAAATTTTAGTTCACCCCAAAAATTAATTCCAGCCAGATTTAGTTCCCCCAAAAGTTCCATCCAAAAGTTTGATTGCCTCTAGATTTAGTTCCTCCTAAAAAAGTTAAAAAGAGTGACACATTCACTCTTGCATGAAAAAGCGAGAGTTCATCTGATTCTTGATGATGTAAACAATATGAGCTAATAATCCAAATAGTTCAGTGAATACCCATAATTCATTATATTATTGTCCATTAGTTTGATTGATATGTACATATATGACAATGGTAAAATAAAATACCAAAAAACTCTAACAATATCTCTCGTATAACCCCTTGGAATTAAACAACTTAAGAATGGCTAGTATACTTAGGTCTTATCTTTTTTCTTCTCCTTTTTGTAACATATTTCAAGTATATTTCTTTCTTCTCCGGGGGGATGCTGGTGTGTGAATCATCACTGGGCAATCATAATCAACCAAAAAATGGTACCTTTGCTTCTTCAAATATTGAAACCACAACATATATTACATAATACTTACTACCCTAAATGAGCTCAAAAAAATTTCGGAAAAGATAAATATGATAATGACATCAATTTTTTGAAACTAATACAATTATTTTGAAAGAAAATAAGGATAAAGAAGGATACATAATACTACACTAAATGAGCTCAAAAAAAGATTGACAATCATAATCAATCAACTCAGCATAAAACTCCAAGGATAAAGAAGCATACAAACATGCAAGTGAAGATGACATAGTTACATGTTCTTTGTTGAACTTAAACACAACTCAATTGATGTATTGTTTTTCTCATAAAAATTTCTTTATCGTAATGATATATTTTACAACACTTGATAACAAAGATTTCATGAAACATGTTTCAAACAGATTGCCAACATATCTTATTGCTATTTCATTGAAAAATGAAGACCAAATTGTTAAACTTTGATCCAGCTTGAAACATAAAACGAAAAATATATAGAGAAACTTAGGCATAACCCATGTTTGCTTTGCCATAGATCCAACTCGCAATTGACTCTCAAGTTGTGGATAATCATCTTCAACATCGTTGCTTGCGCTCGCCATAGATCCAAAAATAATAATAAGTATAAAACGAAATTGAATCTCAACATGTTCAGCATCATTGCTTGCTCTGCCATATATTCAACACGCAACACCCAGCAGGTTCCAATGTCAGCTTGAATCGTTGCCTTTAACTCGTAACGTCGAGCTAGCCTCCAACTCGCAACGCCCAGTCAACCTTCAACTCGCGACTCCCTGCTGATTCAATTGTCATCCAACCAAGCAAGATGACATAATCCCCTCACTCTGCCATGATATCCTCTGAAAAATTCATTTTTAGTTAAAAATGAAAAAAAATCGAGTTTCCAAAAAAATATGCCAAATGTTCTTCTCAGAACCAAAGAGTCATTTGAGCTCCTAATAATATTTTCTTAGGGCACTTAATAATATTTCTTTGAGCATATTTAGTACCTTGACAGAAGAGGCATTTGAGCTCTCATGTCTGGAATTTCTTGAACAGTGTCTCTAAAGTGTCTTCGGATCTTTTCATTTTACCATCACTCACCGTTCCACTACATCTCCCACTTCCGATCACTTTGTCTGCAGGTAATGCACCATAAGAATCTTATTTGTTTCGATCAACACACAATGAGATCATGAAGTACTTAACAAAGAGAAAATTAGTTTCATTCTGACAGATGAAGTCTCGCATACATGCTTCTTACTATCAGACGATAGATCTGACCCTTTAACAACAGAAGGCCTGGCAGTTGAACGAACCTTAAAAGCGAAATAATTTGAAAACATCCCTCATTTGTAGAAGAGAGACTGAAGACAGTGAAGGCTTCTTCCATACACAAGAACTCGCACATTTTCCAGCCTTCAGGACATGCAGATAGCAATATACAGATATACACATAGTAGAAACTCAAGCCTCAAATTATAATTCAAAATAGCACTCCTATCTTAAATTCTCTTTTTATTAATTCATAAATTCCAGTAATTTAATCTATAGAGGATGATAACTTACATATGATTTCTGTGATCTTGGATGCTGCTGTTGTGCCATGCTTTGTGAATCCTCTGCCATTTGCAACCTTTGAGCTCGCGCTGTCGGTACACACTCATGCTTGAATATATTTCACCCATATTGGACTGGATATCTAGTGCATGAACATATGCAGCACTAGAGGTAGGGACATAAGCCTAATCATTTGTAAATGTACGCAAGACGAATGTCGACTATGATATATAGGAATGATGATAGTTAATCGTTATATTTCAAACATAGGATTAAGGATCTACAACATTTCTCTTTTATTTTCATTTGTTTCTTTTATGAATTTACAATAGTCGCAAGGTGATTTTCCTAAAAACATAAAAACAACTTGACCATGATTCTCAATACCAAACATTATACAGAACTATACAGCTCCCTTTTTTCTATTTCACCGAAACATGATGTATCTCCCAAAAAAATAAAAGATATCATCACTAACCATGTTGATAAATGAAGTTTTTCCAGCCATTTTTGGATCTACCATACCAAAGCATTCCGCAGGGGCAGAGCCATCGATAACCCTCTAACTGACTCACCACCAGAGATGCGGTTCTCGATCGACCTTGTGTGTAGATGAATATAGCCCTGACTATTAAGAGTAGTGAGAACCCAAACATGAACTTATCGTATCTTAAAAGTCACCATGGAGAGTAAGTTTACCAATAGCAATCCTAGCAGGCACAAAGAAACACATTTATATTAAAATCAATATCCAAATGTGCATCATTCAAACTCCATAAAATGGAGAAAAATGATGTGATAAAATACGATTGTTAATCCAAATTTCAAATTTAAAAACATCCAAAATAAAACATGTACATGCATCTATCTAGCATTCCCAAAAAACTGGCACCTCAAGTCTGGATACATTTTTACATTTAGAGAATAGCATTCCATGTTAATAAAATATTTCAAGTGCAAAGGTAAAATAAAAGATTTTCTCGATATAAATTTCCTAGAATGATTATAGTAAAGCATAATGGGAAGATGCATCTTTTTCTTTAAAAGCTTCACTTAAGGCAATGTTCTATTAGCGTACTGAAAACATTGCATATCCAATTAAACAAATTACTCAAATGGGAAAAATTTACATACATAAACAAACCAATTGCTGATTCCATCATGTATAACAAAACGACGGATGTTTTCACTGATTTGAATCCGATTTCATCAGTAGTACATTATTAAATTAAGCCATCTCCCAACCATCTATATGTCAAATAAGTTACCAATTAGATTTGATAGAACTGGAGACTGGAAATATTACAATATAATCAACATGTGTTAGTTTCTGCACACCATTGAATTACCCCAACTCCTTGTTGCTCTTCACCTGCATCTTTCATGTACTCGTTGATCTTGTCGCAGAATCAAACAAATTTAGTGGCAGAATGGAGTAAACTACGACCTTATCAGAATGCTTACAGATTCATTTAGCAAAATCTGAAGCCACTCAATCAGAATCCTAGATCAAAATGTTAAAATCGAAATTTGCTTTTAGCTAGTTCAGAATGCTTAAAGATTCATTTAGATAGAGGAGAATTATCGATTAGAATGCTTATAGTTCCAATAAAATGATTCTTATGCTAGATCAGAATGCTTACAGATATAGGATTTATTGGGAATTCATGCTAGAACAGAATTACACAGAAACTATACATAAAGGCATAATAATCAGATAGATCAGAATGCTAAAATAAAATAAAATAAATAAATTGCCGACCTAAATTCTTAGGAAAATATTGATCATGTTTATTCTGGTTAGGCTGGCTAAAGGAGTTGAAGAGATTTTTGGAAAGATTGTGCTTTAAAGAGAAGAATGTTTCCTAATATGTTTGTATTAAATGAACTTTACCATGTAAATAACGATTGCTTTCCTGAGATGGTTAGTTAGGTTGTTTATGCTTTGTATTCGCAATAATGTTACTTTCAATTACCAAAAAAGAACAAAGGAAAGAAAGAAAAGAAATGAGAAAAAGGTATGATGAAAAAGAAGAAAGTGTTGCTTGGAGACAGTATACATGAGTCAAATCCAAATGTACATACTGTCCATCATGGGAATATTCCAGCAACATGATGGGAACAAATTCTTCTTATAAACATGTTGGCAAATATGTCAAAAAGCTGTTTACTATAACAATAGTTGGATTTATTATCTGGTAAAATAAGATCTCTTTAGTAATATGTTGCTGGAAAACTAAACGATTTGGATAGTTAGCTCGCATAACAGGTTTATTTATATTTGAGCAAAACGTATGCATGATTTATTGAACAAGGTTTATAAGTGGTCTATGTGAATCACATGACACACGTGTTTTTATTATGTACTAACCAATAGCTGGCAAGAATTGTTATACTACTCAAAGGCTGAGTCCCTAACTTTAGGTAGATGGAATCACTTGCAAAAGAAAATTTTCATGTCAACTTTTTTCAAACATAAAGCAATCAATTATCCAAATATCTTCATCCCCCTATTCAGGCAAGATCTTCGTTATACCACTCGAATGCTGAGTCCCTAACTTATTGGTAGATGAAATCACTTGCAAAAAAAATTTTCATGTCAACTCTTTTCAAACATGAAACCATCAATTATCCAAATCTCTTCTATGCTCCTTGATACGACTATTTCGACCGGGTCCGGAGGAGCCAAGTCAACCACGACCAGTCAACCAGCCAAACTACGGCCACGGGCTCCGGCCCAAGGATCTTACAGGCGGGTCGCGTTTCTCCACCCACGACGAAGGCCCAAGAGATTGCCCACTTCTGTAGTGGAGGAAGTCGGGACCCAAATCGAGGAAGCCTTCGCCAAATATGGCAGCCGCCCCGTGCCATCATGATCCGCCGGACATGGCAACCACCTTCATGGCCATAACTTGCCAATGATGGTCCAACTTAAATGGCCATCTAGCCATCAAGGCTCGACTTCATGGCCAGACTTAATGGCCATCACTCCCCCGCCTTCATGGCCCGCCAATTAAGGCAATCACTCATGGCCATGACTCCACCTTCATGGCGTCATCAAGTGGGCGCAATTAGAGGGGGTCAACACTTCCCCATTTGCACGACCCCCTGAATGGCGGCCATGATGTGACGTCATGGCACATTATGAGCAGGGTTCGTCTATATGAGGGAGAGGCGGGCGTCACTTGAAAGGGGCCGGATCTTCACCACCTACAACGGAGGTACCTCATACTCCCATCTTACACCTTCTTCCACCTTGAATATTTCTCCTCCAAAGCTCGGACCGAGGATCGAGTATCGGTCTCTCCGCGAGCGATACTCGATCCCACCGAGCACTTATCAGGCCAGATCTGACTTTGGCATCGGAGGGGATTCGGTCGGAACCAAGGTCCGACCCCCCTGACGAGCTCTCTCGTCTATTCAGGTCAAGGAGATCCAGCAACGCCGAGGCTACCCCTCGGCGTCCTTCCAACCGGAGCCGAGCGCCCTCGTCCCCGACCTCGTTCGTCTCCTCCGTCACGAGGATGTCGCTCTGCCGAGGCTACCCCTCGCCGAGCCGACGCGAGGATCCGCGCGTCCCGCTGCGAGCGACTCTGCCTTCAACCGACCCCGGAGGCTGTCATCTCGCCGAGGCTACCCCTCGGCCCGCCAAAGAACGGAGTCGCGCCTTTCCGCTCGAGCGAACGCGCCATCGGTCGACCCCACCGGTCATCTCCGTCTCGAGCGACAGCCACGACAACTCGGGGGTCCCGCGCGTCCCCTCTTTGACCGCGTTGACCACTCACCTTCCATACTATTAATGTGTTCTGCGAAAAATAGCAGAAACATCTGGTGCCGTCTGTGGGAACGAGTCGACATCTACGACGTCAACCACACCAGTAGCGACTCCTTCCATAATCTAAAAACCGTCTCCCTGTCAAGGCAGAGATGGGATCCCTTGTCCCGCCATCCAAGATTGATACTGTGGACAGAGCGGAAGACTATATCGATTCAACCCCCGAGGGAGATCGTTTTTCTCATCTCTTTATTTTGAATGAATTTATATACCATGCGTTGTTATTTCGTGATCTCAACGAATCTCCCAGGTGTTATCAAAGAAGGCGCTCTGATTCTGTGCAATCTTATTCATCGTCCTTGGCCACCTTCGCCCTTCGATCTCGAAGATCACTTTGCCGCCATCGAGGAGTCCTCCGACAACAGATTCAAGGCTCTGCAAGACCAACTTAAAGGCGACAGCGAAGGGGGCGAAGAGGAGAAGCCGGAACTGGAGCGGAGGCAGCAGGAGGATGCTGCGAAGGTGGGCTTCATCATCGTTGCCAACGGCAGCGACCGGTGACGAGGCTACCCCTCGGCAGGATTTGAGATTCTTTTGCGCTAGCATGGACGCCAAAGGCCCTCGAGCTTACATATGCGGAAAATGAAACAAGCTCGGGGTCATAATGGAGAAGCTCGCCCCTGCGATCCGATGTGCTCCAGCCCTCCTCGTCCTTGATGCAATGAAAGGAGAAGACGGCCAGATTCAAATGAACTTAAGGATGCGTAGGATGCGCTTCACTCTTCTTGAATAGCTCCATCACATCCCCTAACCTGAGGAGAAGGCTGGCGGGTGCGTTTTCATCAGACGCTTCGCCTTCACTCTCCGATCACCCCGGAGATTATTCTGATCGTCAACATCAGCAACATGATGCCTCTCCGGGTGATGGACACCGCTCACGCCTCGGCCTCTGCCCAAGAGACAGTAGATCCATTCTCCTCTATGGAGCCTTCTAAACGGCGAGGTCCGGTGATGGATCCGAGGTGTCAAGCTTTCTGTTTGCATTCCCTTCCCGAGCAAAATGCCATCTCTCCAATCAAAACTTTGTGGATCTCGCCTCCGCCAAGTCCTGCCACGGATCGGTGATCTAGCTCCTCTATTTCGCCGAAACATCTCGCCATCAGAGGCAGGCCGCCGGAGTGCCTTGTCTTGATGATGGGAACTCAGAGTGGTGGCCGCCAGGATTCAGGTTTTATGGACCGACGAGGAGATGGCGCTATGTTATCTTGAGCACGCGATCTGCGACCCGGAGATTACATTCTGAGTAGTCAATGTCGGTGATGCCTCACCAGTGGGACGCCTCCCGTCCAAGATCCGCATCAACTCGTTCGGTCAAGCTTCCCTACGGTAGGAATCCACCCAAACCGAGATCGACCGACTAACAGGGTGTGCGAACGACAGAGCTATCCTCATAATCGGACGGCGGCGATGGCGAGGACGCGACCAACCGCCTCGCGAACCGCTCGGCAGCGGGACTGGCTGTCTTTCTCTCGCTACCGATTGACCGACAATCACCGACGATCTCTCTCTCTCTCTCATCTAGAGGCGCCACCGCTCTTTGAGTAATCTCGAGAGGATCGCTGACTCCTCGACCCGGCGAAAAATGTAGATCCTCCAAGTCACGAACCATCGCCGTCAACTTGAAAAGGAGATCCGCTCTCGACCGTATCAGCTGGGCTTCGCCGGACTCAATCCAAGCCCCCGGTCCAATTTTGACTGGAGGTGATCACACAAATCATCTCTGGTCAAGACCGGGAGACTTCGACAGAAGGCAGTTTGCTTCCGCTCAAACTAGAAAAGTCCAAGCTACACCAACTCGGTGAGGAGAAACAACTGCAAGAGGAGCTCCAAGATCGCCCAATCAGAGATTGTCCGAATGATCTTATAGAGGACCGACCGTCCTCTACATCTCTACCAGATGATGGCGCCGGGCTCAACCCAAATCCGGCTCTCCCGTGCATCTTCTGCCGAGCCAAGCTCCAAGAGGAAGGGCAGTATCCAAGCTCTAAGATCTGTCCCCAATTTCAGCTATGCAATCTCCAAACTAGTTATATAATTTCTTTACTTTTTCCAAAACAACCCAAGTTTGTTTGTGTGTGTCAGGACATCGGTCAGCAACGCATGATAAACTTCTTATCATGTTGACCAAAGAAGGCCGCACGAATACCCATGGAGGAAATGCCTTCTTACGCGAGGGATTTTGGGGACGATGTGTAGAATTGGGAGAATATCTTGAAGATAGATTTTTTGGCTTAAATCCGAAGTCAGCCATCCGACAGGGCGTCGATCAACGGATGCGAACCAAATTTCAGCCCATCTAATCTCCTCTCCCCGTAAGACGTCAGATCCTACAATGTTCTTGCCCATCTGAGCTTCAGAACGCCGGACCCGTCAACAATACATAGCATCTATGAGGCTCAATCCGAGTGATCGGCTCAAGCTGCCAAAGCTCGGTAAATTACCAAGGGAATTCATGCTTCCGTTCGTCCAAGATGCCCAGCTCGGTGAGCTTCCATAGTTTACGTACCTATCGATCTTTAACACCTACAAACGAGCTTCGTCGGGGCTCAGTTGGAGATCCCGACCCAGCTCTGGCATCATGAGAGGGGATTCGACCTTCGACGCCCGCCAGCGAGCTTCATCGGGGCTCACCAAGAGATCCCGACTCAGCTCCGGCATTCATAGGAGGAGCATCAACCGGTCGCACCCACCACCAAGATGATCCGGAGCTCAGCCGATTGTAGCTTCTGACCCCGCGATCTTTCGAAACGGGTGCATCACCGAGCTTCGACACATGATACCGACCTTCACCCTGGCAGGATCGATCCGCGTCAGACCTGGGGTTTGCCCCAAACCTCGTCGGTGCTCATTCAGATGCAAGCTAAAGCCACAGCTGGGATGAACGAGCCTCGGGATGGGAAAGCATCATTCTTGGATCCTCAAACTCGATCCGAGATCCAAGCTCGACACGGAATGCTGTCAAAGGGACGACGATCGACCGATCGAAGGAAAGCTGGGATCTGAAGCAACTCTACGAGAAAGGCCTTCGAAGCTCGATCATGCCGAGCTTGGGAAGCAGCCCACCATCCGGATCCTGACGGCTGAGGCGCCGACGAGGCTCTCACTTTCGAAATCTACTTTTTACAATCTTTGATCAACATTCGAGTTCCTGAGCTCATCGACTTTGAGACGAGGACGTCGACCGTCGCTTAATCCTCAGACATCGTCGATCCACCAACTGAATCCACTGGACTCAGACATGAGCTCATCGATCTATCAGAGCTCGTCGGCCAGGTGCCTCAGGATCGCAAGCTCTCTGGCGGGACAACTGTCCGCCACCCAGGACGTCTCAACAAATGGCGAATCTCAACCTGAGCCCCTTGATCCGAGACGACACACCCAGGATGTCTCCAGTGCTGGAAAAGTTCGCTTCCTCATCTCTCTGCTCCCAGCAAATCTCTGTGGCCGCGATGAAAGTCCCCCGACAGATCATTCTTCAACAGAATAAGAAGAGTGATCAGGTCAAAACCACAAGATTGGAGGGCAGCTCTTGAGTCAAGGCCCCCGTCTGATCCAGCATAGTCCGAGCTCAAAGCAGAGTAACCGGCCATGCCGAGCCCACTTTGCAAACCATGCCGAAGCACAGTCGTCTGAGTTCGAGCAACCAAGCAGCTCATCGGACTGTGGCCGAGCCGATCTGGCCGAAGCACCACCGTCTGAGATTCGAGCATCCAGACCGCTCCTCTGACTGTGGCCGAGCCGACCTGTCCGATGCCATCTGGCCGAGGCGACGCCGGCCGAGTTCGAGCATCCAAACCGCTCCTCTGACCGTGGCCGAGCCGATCTGTCCGATGCCATCTGGCCGAGGCGACACCGTCCGAGTTCGAGCATCCAGACCACTCCTCCGACCATGCTGTTGGGTCCCTGATTGCAAGCTGCTCCTGCATCTATCCGAGCTGGACGAGTTAGCGGCAGAGCGCCACCATGGAATCTACGAGAATCCTCACAAGGTCCTCACTCCTTCGTCGGCCGTAAGTCGAGGGGCAACTCCCCTCGCCACCGAACGAACGAGATCGATCGTAAGGCTGGGGGCAACTCTCCCCGCAGAACGAGTCTCCATCGTCAGCCGTAAGTCGAGGGGCAACTCCCCTCGTCACTGAACGAATCTCCATCGTCAGCCGTAAGTCAAGGGGCAACTCCCCTCGCCACTGAACGAATCTCCATCATCAGCCGTAAGTCGAGGGGCAACTCCCCTCGCCACTGAACGAATCTCCATCGTCAGCCGTAAGTCGAGGGGCAACTCCCCTCGCCACTGAACGAATCTCCATCGTCAGCCGTAAGTCGAGGGGCAACTCCCCTCGCCACTGAACGAATCTCTTTCGTCAGCCGTGAGTCGGGGGGCAACTCCCCTCGACACCAAACGGACGAGCTCAATCTCAGTACTAGGGACAACTCCCCCAGCAGATCGACCCACTCCATCGTCGGCTGTAAGTCGAGGGGCGACACACCTCGCAACCAAACGAATCTCGGACCGATGATCTATCATCACTAGCCAACTCCGCAGGACGGACCAAATTCTACAGAAAGAGCAACTTCTTCCCCATTATACTACATCTCCCGACCTCCACCTCAACAAAGGTAGAGCTCAAAAGATGGGGGCAATTGATACGACTATTTCGACCGGGTCCGGAGGAGCCAAGTCAACCACGACCAGTCAACCAGCCAAACTACGGCCACAGGCTCCGGCCCAAGGATCTTACGGGCGGGTCGCGTTTCTCCACCCACGACGAAGGCCTAAGAGATTGCCCACTTCTGTAGTGGAGGAAGTCGGGACCCAAATCGAGGAAGCCTTCGCCAAATATGGCAGCCGCCCCGTGCCATCATGATCCACCGGACATGGCAACCACCTTCATGGCCATAACTTGCCAATGATGGTCCAACTTAAATGGCCATCTAGCCATCAAGGCTCGACTTCATGGCCAGACTTAATGGCCATCACTCCCCCGCCTTCATGGCCCGCCAATTAAGGCAATCACTCATGGCCATGACTCCACCTTCATGGCGTCATCAAGTGGGCGCAATTAGAGGGGGTCAACACTTCCCCATTTGCACGACCCCCTGAATGGCGGCGCCATGATGTGACGTCATGGCACATTATGAGCAGGGTTCGTCTATATGAGGGAGAGGCGGGCGTCACTTGAAAGGGGCCGGATCTTCACCACCTACAACGGAGGTACCTCATACTCCCATCTTACACCTTCTTCCACCTTGAATATTTCTCCTCCAAAGCTCGGACCGAGGATCGAGTATCGGTCTCTCCGCGAGCCATACTCGATCCCACCGAGCACTTATCAGGCCAGATCTGACTTTGGTATCGGAGGGGATTCGGTCGGAACCAAGGTCCGACCCCCCTGACGAGCTCTCTCGTCTATTCAGGTCCAGGAGATCCAGCAACGCCGAGGCTACCCCTCGGCGTCCTTCCAGCCGGAGCCGAGCGCCCTCGTCCCCGACCTCGTTCGTCTCCTCCGTCACGAGGATGTCGTTCTGCCGAGGCTACCCCTAGCCGAGCCGACGCGAGGATCCACGCGTCCCGCTGCGAGCGACTCTGCCTTCAACCGACCCCGGAGGCTGTCATCTCGCCGAGGCTACCCCTCGGCCCGCCAAAGAACGGAGTCGCGCCTTTCCGCTCGAGCGAACGCGCCGTCGGTCGACCCCACCGGTCATCTCCGTCTCGAGCGACAGCCACGACAACTCGGGGGTCCC
>JAULAV010003353.1:0-26136 GCA_030789695.1 Scilla litardierei
AAAGAGTCTCCAAAAGCACTAAAAAGTCAATTATCATGAAAGTGCAAATGTAGGTGTAGAAGTCAAATTTGAAATATATGAGACATGTCATGGCTACTAAAAAGAGAACAACATGTTCATGTAGCTACAACAATAATGAATTAACTTCTACAAGGGATAGATTTGATTATTCATACAATACCACTTAGGATAAAACATAAAGGGTATTCTTTTAAGCCCAATTTTTTTATTTTTGGTTTTTCAATTTTTTTTAGAAATAAAAACATTAAAAACATGCAAGCAAGCACACAACACAAAATAAAAACAAGCACACAAAACAAAAATAAATCAAGCACACAAAACAATCTATGAAGGTATGCAATGAAATGCAAAGAGGGATAAAAATTATACCTTCGCGTCGCTATTTGGCTAAGGAGCTAGTAATAGAATGAGACTTTAAAAATTTGCTCCTCGCCAAGCCTCCATCACACCTACATGAAAGGTGTTAAGTGTGACCTTGGAATCCAACAAGGTCCACGAGTGTTAGCCATTAATGATTTAGGAACCCAAACTTGTTTAAACTTGATATTTGTGTTCCTAAATTTACAATAATATGAAGTGTGGCCTACACTATCACAAGTAAAGCACTTTGCATATTTGTTCTTTGCAATAGAGGGTACATTGTGGAATTTCTTGAATTTTTGCTTTTCAACGTTTTTCAGACCAAAACCAAGTCCTCTTCTATTATTGCCATATAATTGATTCTCTAAAATAATGTCCAACGATTGTTTTCCCATAGAGAATTTCTTAATGGCCACTTCAAGATGAGAGACTTTGATTTTTAATTGTTTATTTTCTTCCACAAGCATCGTGCATTTACTAACGAAAGCCAACTTGTTTTCTTTTTCCTTCTTTTCATAATCAATTGTTTTCTTTTTAAGATCATTATCTAGCATGCAAAATTTATCCTTAAGCTCTCTAATTTCATATTCTTTTTCAGCTTCGAGCTTCATTAAATCTTGTTTAAGCATGCTATTTTGATTTAATAATAAGGTACAAGAAATACAAGGAGCAATTTCATCAAAGCTAGCTTTTTCCTTCTTCATGATTTCAATAGTAGACTTACATGCATTAAGTTCAATTTTAAGCTTTTCATTCTCTTTAAACACCTTATCATCTCTAACTTGCATGTCATAGATCTGATTTTGGAGACATTCAATAGTGAACTCATAATCTACTATATGATTTTGCATTTTTTTCACAAATTTTAAGAAATTCAGCTTTGCTACCTGACGGTTTCTCATCTTGGATGCCCATCAAAGCCATGCAAGAATGGGCTTCATTTTCCTCCTCACTTTCAGCTTCGCTATCCATATCCCATGTTAATACCTTCACTTTTCCTTTTCCTTTAGCGAGCTGAGTAGTTTCATTTGGGCAATCCTTCATCAGATGTCCTCTTCCCTTGCATTTAAAACATTGCATTCTATCAGTAGATTTCTGATCATTAAATTGCTTGGAAGAATTATTAAAGTTAGAACGATTAAACCTGGGTGTCATTTCGTTTCTCCCATGCTTGGTCATGATGAACTTTCTGAAGTTTCTCACCATTAGCGCTATGTCGTCATCATCATCTTCACTTTCGTCAGTTTTCAGAGCAAGGGGCTTTATGGCTTTCTCTTTCTCCTCAGGTTTCTCTCTTGCTTCAACATTTTGCAGTTCCAACTCATGGGACATCAAATTACCAATAAGGTCCTCCACCTTCAATTGAGACAATACCTTTGCTTCCTGGATGGCGGTGACCTTTGGTCTGAAAGAGCTTGGCAATGCTCTTAGGATCTTCCTCACTTGATCGAGGCTATCATATGGCTTTCCAAGCGAGCTAGACTTGTAAACTATGTCGGTGAACCTCTCATACATCTCTGATATGCTCTCTGATGGTAGCACGCAAAATCCCTCGAACTCTGCACTCAAAAGAGACAGTCTAGACTCCTTTACATGTGACGTTCCCTCGTGCGTCACCTCCAAAGTATGCCATATTTCCTGCGCAGTTAAACAATGTGAGATTCTATTATATTCAGATTTATCAA
Source organism: Scilla litardierei (assembly GCA_030789695.1). Lineage (NCBI taxonomy): Eukaryota > Viridiplantae > Streptophyta > Magnoliopsida > Asparagales > Asparagaceae > Scilla > Scilla litardierei. The sequence continues at coordinate 2,067 of JAULAV010003353.1, forward strand.
GTGCACAAATGATAGCATTCATAGCTTTACCATTTAAAGAATAAGATTTCCAATCATCATCATCCCATTTGTCATTTGGTTTTTCAATCTCAACATTTTCTACTTTAATTACAGGCAGTTTATATCCTTTTTCTATTATTTGCCAAGCCTTGTAATCCACAGAAATGAGGTAAATTTTCATTCGATTTTTCCAATATGCATAATCACCTCCATTAAATCTAGGGGGATGGGAAACAGACTGACCCTCAGCAAAATCACTATCCATATGGTTATTCATGGTCAATCCTAGGCTAGTTCCTAAAACCTGCTTTGATACCACTTGTTGGATCTAGATCCTAGCCTAGAGGGGGGTGAATAGGCTTATAAAAATAATTCGTGCAACCCACGAATAAGCACACGCAGTTATAGCAGCAACATGGTAAATAAAATGCAGACACAGAGTACACATCAGATTTACCCTGGTTCGGTCGTCCCAACGACCTACTCCAGCCCCCAAAGCAGAACTAGTATTGAATAGCACAATAGGTACAAAACCACAAGTTAGAGCACGCTCAGAGCACCCTCTACGTCTCTAACTCGCCAGGCTCTCAGTACCCCACTCACTGTGTTTTCTCTCACTATCAATCCTAGTAACGCTTTCTACCAGCTAGTCCCAAACTAGCTGGGTCCCACTTGTCTAGTCCCAACTAGACAAGTCCCAAAATAGTCACAAAAGGTAGGTAAAGTTTCCCCTACAGAGAACGTTACACTAAGACACGAATAAAAGAGTTTAAGGGTTTAGAAATGCTCAGTTCATGTCCGTATAGGCATCTCTGTCAATCAGCATGTCGTCAGCTCCAATCTGACGTGAACGGTGTCTCAATCCGACTCCTGGATGTCAAGTTGTGCACTGGTCTGTGCGTAAAGCAATTTCAGTTCAATCCCTTTTAATAGCCGGTCTGTGCGCTCAGCAGCTCCTTAATAAATCAATGGTCGTTGTACTCAGCAATTCAGTTCAAATTATTTTGATCTCGGTCGGTGCGTAGAGCAACTCTAATAAATTCCCTGAGCCACGTCAGCGATTTGGTTGTGCGGGCTTCGTTTCACTTTCGATCACATTAAAAAATCCTCGCCGTTGATTTTTCGAATTCTCCGTTCGTATCTAGGGCATGCATGCGAGGTCTTCACGGCGTCTGCAGCAAGTTCATGCGGCGGTCTGCTCGGTGACAGGACAGCTTCGGCGACGTGCAGCAAACGAACAGCACTCCGACGTAGCAGCGGTGCTTCTCCTCGACGGTACCTACAAGCTGCGACAGCGACGATCTTGAAGCGATGGCTAGTTCTCCGTGCGGCGTTATCTTCGTGTCTCCAACTTCAGGCGACAGCAACCTCTACGACGGTGAGGGCTCGGCAAGTTCGATGACGGCAGACCGACTACTTCGAGCAGCGACGGAGTTCGGCAGCACCGCTCCTTCAGCAACGACGTGCAGCGACGACTTCGACAGCGACGGTGATCAGTCGTCTTCTCCGGTGAGGCAGCGGTGCTTCTCCAGCGTCGGGCAGCTTCTATGGCAGTACGGCGACGTCGACTTCGTCGACTGCAGCGACAACTCCTCCGACTCGTCCTAGGTCTCTTAGATGGCGGCAACTTCGATCATCCACGGCGATGCGTGGCAACAACGAGCACTTGTCTCCGCCTACGACGGTGGTACTTCGGGCGTTCTCCGGTGTAATGGGTCGACGACGACGGCTTCGAGTCAGCGTCGAGAAGCGACGGTCTTCAACAGCGCTTTGTCTTCTCTTCTCGTGCACGAAGGCGACGACGGCGGGCAAGACTTCGAACTTCTTCGATCTCGTTCTCCGGTGTTTCTTTGGGCGACGGTGTGTTCTTTACTTCGCTCAACAGACGGCGAGTGTTCCATGGTGCAGCGGCAAAGACACCTTCATCTACACCTTCTTCGCGTGCGGTGGAGACGGCTTTGACACAAGGCGCTCGGACTTCAAAGACCACGGCGACGAGCTCTAGTATTTTTGGAGCTCACGGGCTGCGGCAGCGATGGCTCTGTCTTCTCCGATGGTGAGAGGCAGCAGCGTTGGCGTTTCGGTGATGGAGACGGCGATGGGCTTTGTTTGTGATATGGTTTTGGCCTTCGGAAAAATTTTTGGCTTGAGGAACAAAAGGTTAAGGCTGTTTCGATTTTTATTGGGATTTGTAGCTGCCAACACTTTTTTTTGAATAGCCCTCTTCTCAAATCTTTGATTGCCGCAGCCCTTGGGAATTTTATTGTATGGCCGTATGTTTTTTCTCTTGAGTTTGAGGGCTTATATAGATGATTGCTAGGGTTTTGAGTATTTGGCAATGGATAAGATATTTGAATGTGATATGAATTTGGAATTTGTATTGTACTAGGAATTGGTCTTGGCTAAGGAGTTTGTATGGCCATGGGATATATTTCAATAACCCACAAAGATTTGGTTTCATCTCTCAATATTGGACCAAGTCCAATTTGCTCCATATTGGACCAAGTCCAATTTGCTCCATATTGGACCAAGTCCACTTTCTTTGAGCACATCAATCTCTCTCTCCCCCCAATATGCTATACGAATAGCAATTCCGCCAAAAAGTGAAAATATATTGTTTCGCCAAGCCTGAAACACACTAAGCACACACGTCAGATATAACGACATGTTTGTCATCATCAAACCAAGATCCTAGATCGTTGCTCCCAACAATTTTGAGATGGAAATGTTGTGAACAATTTTCTATGAATAAAGTCATTCTTTTGATGTTGGAATATCTTGATATGTATACTCTGATGACTTTCTAAGTTGTTATGTATGTTTCTAAGTTGATGCGATTGATAGGAGCAGACAGTAATTTTAACCAAATCTATAGTAACGAGTAAATTTTAGGCGCATATATATTGATGCGATCTTTATAATGCGCACATGAGATAAGTTCTTGTTTGGCTGCATGTGAAACATCAAGTTAGAAGATTAATGCAGATATAGGAATAGAATGTGTGGGTAGTTATGATTGAGTACATTATCATCAACGCTCCTATAAACAGATCTTGATGTAACATATTCATCAAACAACCAAACACAAGCACATTCCGTTTTAACTCATTCAGCACAAATGGGCTGGTTATACTTAATAATCAACGTTCTAAATGATATTTAGAAATTAAGGTTGAAGTAGTATAACCAGTAAGTTCGCAAAGTTAGTGGGGCTAGCATATTGCTTGGTTCCATTTTGGGCTAAGTAAAGTTCCAAGTTATAGAACATCTATATATGACATACAATCAAAAAGGTTTTGTTTATGTCAGAGATATAGAATATTTGGTGTCATTAATATGTTTGATAGAAATGACACATGATTATTTGAATATGCTACGATATGACTAACCAATATGAATTGATAAATCTTATACAAAGTAGTATATGCTAATCGTTAGCTATACAGAGGAGGAAAATTTGTTGGATGATATCCGAAGACATTTTCGTAGAATCACCGCTATGTGATTAATATATGTTGTATATGTAAATCCTAAATGTGAAAATAGGCATAATTCATCCATGAAAGGGAAAGGGCATAAAACAAAAAAAATAGTATATTATGTAAAACTATATAATATAAAATAATATAAAAGAAATATATATATATATAAGAAAATAAATAAAGAACAGCAACAATGGAGTTCGAGTTAGAATTCGATAGATAATATAATTAGTCTAGATGGTATTTTATATAATGATAGAGAAACGCGCTTTACTTAACTCACAATTCTTATTCATCTACTTGATCTTTTGAAAAAAGAATTGGTTGAACTTGCAAATTTACTCATTAAATGAGTAAACGATTGAATTTGATTCGGTTGGGTGGTACCAACTAATTTGTAAGTGAAAGAGGTATGAATATCTTTTCGATACATTATTCATGTGTCAGGAACCAGATTTGAACTGGTGACACGAGGATTTTCAGTCCTCTGCTCTACCAACTGAGCTATCCCGACCATTTCCCGTGCATCATCTTAGTAGAGTACTTGTATCTATGTAATATGTATGTAAATTAAATAGACTAAAAAACTATTAAGAATTTTGACCTAGTCCCCGAATTTCTTAGATCTTCAAAAAGAAGGCTTTTTTTGTGAATGTAAAGATAGTGATATGGGCTGTGAATAATTCAATAATGGGAATTCCTTGACCATATATTTTCATTTGTACAGGTATCGTATCTATTTAACCCTAATAGGGATAAGGTTAAAGGACTCTGTAATACTGCATAATAGATACGTTTTAGCAGATCCATTCTTGAGGTTCTGACATATGAACATCCGTAGAGACTGATATGTTATAGCGGTATGAGATACCGAGATAAATATCCTAAGTGCAAGTAGGAGATGTATGAAGATATGTGCCCTCGAGGCAATTTATCGAGAGAACATCTTGTTCGAATTTAAATGGTACGAGTTATCCTAGTATGAATAAAACGATTTTAAACACTTGGATTATTTCCTTAGACTTAACGTAAGGTCATCCATGTATCTAAATGGAGATCTCGATTAGGGGAAGTGAATGACCGATAGGAACTTAAGTCTTAAAGTGTTCATGGTCATAGCTGTGTCGAGAATATGATATCGACACATCGGACAGACCATTATGTCTTTATTTTAACCTAAAGGGGATGATCTCATAATCATTCGACCTGTCAAAGTCGGAGACGAGACACATGTGCTCATTAGAGAATGAGTCCACTGAACGACCTAATAAAGAGTTATCAAATAGTTAACATTAACTATACTATCATTGATAACTCTCGAGTGACGATAAACAAGTTGGTCCTTAAAACTTGAGGTCATTGTATGAACCTGTGTGTAAATGGTGTCACTTAGATCTATGACCTAGCCTCGAGTCTTCACTCGTTGAAATGTCTTAGGTTAGGTGACACTTGAAGCGTACGAGGTAAGTAGTGATCAAGAAAGGATTTGTCTCTTCTGTCCAAGGGAAGTTAGTATCACATGCTCAGTACGGTTCTTATGCAAAACCTCGGCCGAGGTATGCTGTAGGAAGTACAACATGAATATACCAAAGACCGGAGCATATTGACAAGTGCTAGCTAGTAGGGTTGTAGTTTACCATACCCTAGGCTATGTAGTGACATAGTTTTGACGAATGGACTAAAACTGTTATATTCATCATGGACACAGTCAGAGTGATCCTAACGGCATTTTTGTCAATGGGTCAATCACGTAATTATGATGCCAAAACAGGGACGACACCTGCTGCTCATGGTCTCCGTCGTCTAGGGGTTTTGAGCCCCAACCTGTAGTAGGGTCAGGCTGTAGGCTCTCATACCGAATAGGATTTGCGTCTTAGTAATATGAAGTATTAAGGAGGAGTGCACTCGGGTGCATGGGAATAATTTGGTCACAAAGAGTTTGTGACATTAAGTTTATATTAAAAGGGAATTTAATTGTTTTACAAAAGGTTTGTGATATATGCATTAGAAGAATGCTACAAGGGATTATTGCTTATGATGCAAAATGATTTGAAATATATCGTAAATTATTTGCGAGAATATTTTAAATAACAAAGGCATATAAATGGGTTACATAGGTTCTGGGATAGTCCCGGTTAAAATCTGTGTTTCAAATGGATCTGAAATGGGCACAAACGGAGCTCAAATGCTCAAAATATAGCTCAAAAGGCCAGAACTGGGCTTTTGCCAGTTCTGGCCCAGCCTGACCCAGCTAGGCTTGACTAGCCCAGTCCATGCGTGCTGGGCTAGCCTGCCCAGCCTGGGTAGGCAAGTCAAGTCCACCCACACATGCATGCGGGTAGACCCGCCCGCACGGGCGGGCTCACCCAGGTTGCTAGCGCACCAATTGGGAACGCCCGGCCAACAAATGGGCCCCATAAGTGGGGCCCATTTTTGATCAAACCCTAAATTACAATGGCGGTTGCATTTTGCTATGAAAATGTGATTTTTAGGCAACTTGGAACATTCGTTTGAGGGGTCAAACGAAGTCGAAATTGATCGTCGTTTGTTTCTATGTGATCACCATTTAGTACTCTTCGATTTGATAGGTTGTATCACTTTTGAAACTCAACGGTGAGGGAGAAAAAATTCATCAAAGTTTCACCTTAGTGTAAGGGAACCTAAAATAATTTTTTCTCTAAAATAGTTTAGTCCGACATTGCTCGTGAGACGAGGAAGGCGTCCGACTTCCTAGATAAATAAGGGTTGTCCCCCTTTGGGAAATTCATCCCAAGTCTCCGATTCGAGTAGCTCCTAAAAGTTTTGAGCACGCTCCAGCTGAGATTTAAATTATTCTCTCCTCCTTAATATCTTACGTTCCTCCGTTCGCGTCCTAGCTAAATGAGGAAGAGGTTTGGATTAGATCCAAAGTCTCTAACGTGGATCATACTCAAGTGAAAATTTCTTCGACGAGTGATTGGCTCAAAGGCACGGTGTTGGCTCGCTTTAGGTGGTCTAGTCTTGGATGCGCAGAGGCGGCTTACTTCGGGGAGCGAAAGAAAGTTGCTGAAAATGACGCTTCGTGTTCTGCGAAAACGAAGTTTCGGGTATGTCATTTTATCTGTAATTTCATATATTATTGCAATAGTTTAGATCTATCTTTGGGGTTGGTCAGACCCACCCCAAGATAGTAGATTTCCTGGTTAGGGTTAATGATGTCCTTAGGGCGTTCATCAAACTGTTTAATGTTATTTTTTTCGCTGCTATTTTCTGTTTCTATCGTCCGTCCGACGTAGGACGTGCATAGATTTTATGCCCTGACTAGGGATAGTGATCCTAACTTAGCCAAACCTGTTTGGTCGTATTCGACTGGACCAAACTAGAATCCTTATTATCATAATGTGACACCATCGATTATATTTTTGTCAATTGGTCATCCCGGAATACAACTCCGGAAACAATGTAGTTTTACTGCAAGTGCACGGTCTAGTGGCAAGTGAGTATCGATCACGGGGAGGAACTAATGACGGTAATCTATATGATTTACTAAGCTATTGGTGAAAAATTAGTTTTAAAAGAGTTGGTGTCACAATCGTTCAAGTATCGATGTAAATTCAATATATAAAAATGTCTACGGCTTGGGAAACCACACTATAGATCTCAAGCAATCAATGCAAATTATGAATCATAATATTACTAAACTTGGGTTAAGCTGAACTTGTCGTAACTAAATAGAGAACCAACGCAATGCTCTCATGCTAAGCAAGTCTATAGCAATCTAAACTAGAGCCTCGCTCTCGCGTAAGCCAAATTCAAAATAAGCCAAATTCAAAATACTAGCATTAAGATTGACAATCATATCCGATCCCAACACAAGCTCGCTCTCATGCAACTTAAGTTTGGATCTAGATCGTGATAGTTTGTACTCGTTTCACCGTCGTGCAAACGAATATAAGTATAGAAAAATAATAAAGATGATAGCTTTGGTCGCTCTCACGCACCAATTCTAGGAAATCTCAATTATAGATCTAAATCGAATATTTAGGGCTTCACATAGATCAAGATCCTCTCTCGAGCTCTCAAGATCCAATGGAAATCCCTAACTATCCATAATAAATTAATCGTAATCTAACCTTTTAAGTTTAGCAACATGGGTATTCCATAATTTCACATATCAAACTTTAAATCTCATCCTTTTGCCCTAGAGCAAAGGAATTACTCACGAATCATCATGAAAATCACACGAAAAATAAGATTGACAAGCGAATTCATTACAAAACTCAGATCTAAGAAGAGATATAGCAAAAAATATAAACTTGCAAGAGTTTTAGAGATACCAATGTCGATTACAAGCTTCAATAATAAAATCAAGATCCAAGTCTTCAATCTCTTGTCAAAAGACATCTCTAAACTAAAACTAAACCTCTGAAAAAATATGGAGTCTCCCCTCCTCCTGGATTGCTTCTAGATTTGGCTATTTATATGTGCCCAAAAAGATGCAAAAATCCTGACAATTCTGCCCCTGGTCGGCCTCAAACCCTAGTTTGCAATCTGGGCTGATGGCACCACTCAGCCTAGTGAACAGCTCACTCGGTCAAGTGAGGAATATGCATCGAAATCAGAATATCAGCCTTCTGGGCTCCTCGGACCACTCGGCCGAGTAGTCTGCTCACTCGGTCGAGTGGAGTATTCTGCAGATCCTCCAAAAAACAGAGAAGTGTCAAAGATTTTCTTCACAAAATTTTGTTCCACTTGGTCGAGTGGAATCCTCACTCTGTCGAGTGGAAATTCCCACTCAGCTAAGTACATTTCAGCTCTCAATCAGGCTTGATTCATTGTATCAGCTTCACTCGGTCGAGTGAGCCGCGTCACTCGGCCGAGTAGCCTGTAAATCTTCTCAAACCTCCTCCTTCTTGCTTCCTCGTAGATTCCTTCGCCTCTCTTCCTCTTCTACTCATCCTCCAGCGATGTTAGCTCTCCGATATCGTCATCAATGACGCTCCAGGACGTAAGTATACGCTCATGGCTCCAAATTGCTCCCAATTGCTCCATATCTCCTGAAATCAGACGAAACCAAGAAATAGTAAAAAGTATCACGAAATCGTCGCATAATCGTGAAAATTGTGATATGAGCAATCGAAATGGCATGCAAAATGCAGAAATAAATTTTAAAATATGATCCTATCAAAATCCCCCAAGCTTACCTCTTACTCGTCCTCGGGGGATGGGCAAAAAGTGAACTTGGCGAATAAAAATAAAGATAAATCAAAGAAGATGAAAAAGAAGATGAAGATGGGAAAGTGCTAGATCATTCTCTCAGAACTCGGATTTGCTTACTCAAATAGCACGAACAACGAATAAGAAACATCACTAAAGTTTCTATTTCGATATCATCTCATATGGGTACATTTGATAGAAAAACTAAAACAAAATGAATCATCTGAAATATGAAATCATTTTAGAATCAATTATCATTTGAGGCATATAAAACAACATACGTGATTATAGACCGAACACTTTTCAATTGACTGCTTCTAATTGGAGTATAAGAGATATCACACATTTCAAATCATAAAGAATAGAAAGAGATGGTTTTCGTGAATTTCATACCAATTTTTAATTCATAGACTTCGTTATACTCTAAGTCATCTCCCTAAGTATTAGAAATTACCTAGCTTAGATCGTCCTGCATATACAAGTAGTCACACTCTCTCACATCATTGGATCCCCTCCCCCGAGCTTATCTATAAGCGTGGTAGTATCGAATAAAAAATATAATCTTTTTCCCATATTTTTGTAGCTCCATATATATAAAAGGGAAAATAAAAAAGAAATAAAGAAGGGATTGTGTATATACACGGAACTTTATTTTTGTTTTTCTTCTCTTTTTTTCTTTTTTTTCTTATATACACAAGTACAATCCCGAAGAAAGATAGAAAGATATTTATATATATTTCTTTTGAATATTTGGGATAATGGAGCTTATTCTCTTTAGCATGGGGAAGATGCAACAATAAGATTCACTAAAGGGGAGATTCACCAATGATTGTAGGTATGGAAATGATTTTCAAGATATGTGGAGAAAGAACATATAATAACGCTCGGTTCACTCTTTTGCATGTGGACAACAACTTCAGCAGGGTAATGTAATCTACTCAGTTTGATATCAAAAAGTAAACTAATCTAATCATATCAAACGACAATCAATCATTCAACCTGGAAGTTCAATACACATTTCATGCAAATAAGAAGTGATAATAGGATGCAAAGCAATACTCAAGTATTAGGCAGTCAATGCGTGAAGCTTGGTATGTTTTCTATAAAAAGTATACAATAATGTAATTCTTAGACTAGTCAATGCTAAAATTCATTCATGAGCAAATAATAAACACGTTGGAAGTTCGTTTTCTCAAATGCACGGCAATATATCGCATATGATATCAGAAATAAAGAGCAATAGCATGGCAAGAAGGTACGTGCATATAAGAAAAGCAGAATCCAAGCTATAGTAATCATAAAGAATTCACCACTAGCAAAGAAAGTAAAAGAAGTAAGGAAAAAAAACAAAAACTAACTATATACATGCAAACACTCCAAAAGAAAGGAAAACATAACGCATGGAAAAAAAATGAAAAAGTGCGTGAAAATATGTGAAAAATAAAGAAAAGTGAAAAATAAAGATAAAATGAAGAAAATAAAAAATGTGTGTGTACACTCACTCCCCCAAGCTAAACATCACATTGTCCTCAATGTGCAAAGTGTGGCACAAGGACATATAAGATAGGGGTGGGTGGGTGTGGGTGCAATATGATGCGAAATAAAGGAAAATAAAGAAAATAAAATATGACACGATGGTTTATGCAAAGAATATATGGTAAGCTAGCATGCAAAATGATGTAGGGATGGATGCAAGATAGTGGCCCAGAAACACATACTCTCCCCATGCTGAAATATATACAGTGCCCTGCAAAAAGGTGAAGACAGATGGGCAAACAAAACAGTGGGGTAAGGTGAGGCAAAAAATATAATAGGCATCAAGAAGTTGTGCCTAGTGCTGGTGCATCGACATCACCTCCCTGCTTTGGGGGCGGTGGTGGCAGAGGCGCTGGCTGCTGAGGGGCAGGCTGCTGAGGCTTCTGCAGGCGGTGGAGAATCTGGTTCAGCATGAGCTGAATGCCAGGAATCATGGCAATACACATCTACTGAGCAGTGACAGCCGTCGTGAGAGCCCTAAGGTCGACTCTAAGTCCACTCACTGTCGACTCGACAGTGCTGAGGCACTGCTCTCTGTCGTCAGGAGCGGGGGCAGCGGGACGTGGAGGTGTATGATCAGGGGGTCTTACACGGCCTCCAAATACTGGTGGGGTGGTTTGAACCGGAGGACGCGCAAGGAGCACGCCTTCCACTCCCAAGCGTAGGAGTGTCAATGCAATAAAAATAACCGGTGAGTACCGGGTCGAATCACATGGAAAAATCGTTCTATATTCACAAAATTGATCGATAAAGAAGGAAATAGCGTGAAACAACCACATCGCTAACGGTGGAAAAGTGTCGGAAAATGTGTACTGAATCAACAAATCCTATCCTAAGTGGGTAGGTTTAGAGAACCAAATGAGGAATTAGGATAGCAAGGCGAGGAGTATGGGTTGTGGGTTCACTAAGATTGGTGTTAATTAAGCTCTAATTACACGCATATAACTCAATTGATCATCCGGCTTAGGACACTCAATCGAAAAATTTAGCATTAAAAATATAACAATTAGCAATAGAGATGAATGTATTATCATGGCCCTAATAAAATTAGGAACATGGATTCATTTTGAATTGTGCCCTTTTGGGTCTTTGCCAATGAAAATGTGCCCTAATAATACATCCAACATCAACAATGAAAATAGGCAAGGGGAAATTAAAGTAAGACTTAACAACCAACCACAATGAATCACAACCAACACCAATCACACTACTCCATCATACTAAATAAGATGAGATTTATAGACAAATTCATCTAGAGTTCAATACAACAAGAGAAATGCAAAAATACAAAAGAAGAGAGGGAAGAGATCACCAATCTCTCAAGAAATGAGGCTTCCCTCTCACTTGGGCACCTCCTCCAAGCTTCTCCATCATCCACATGGCCTCCAAGCTCCTCCCTAGCCTTTCGGGACGAAGAGCACTCCCCAAAACCCTAAAAAACATAAACAGCCAAGGTCCCCTCTTCAATTTCGCATCAGGTCGCAATAATAGAGAAAACGGGCCTGCGGGTCGAAGAAACCCGCCCAAAACCCGCTCCGTGCGCACGCATAGGGGAAATGGCGGGTCGGGTTGGGCGCTGGGGCGCCCGACCCACGGGCACAGGCATGCGCGGGCCGCGTGCCCGACCCAGGCGCTGGGCACTTCGAATTTGTTACTTTTTTTATAACAGAACGTAACACAGCGGAGCGGGCCGGCCCGCAAAAATGGTTTTTATATTTTTTATGTTTTTTTAAACAATGCAGCGACCTGCTCGCTGAGCGGGCTGTGATGCCCATTTTCGATTTTTTTTTGTTTTTTTGATTTAAAAATCCCAGATATTCCTCTGTTGCTCCAATAAATCACCAAGAATAGCTCCAAGCTTCAAAAAAATCTGGAAAAATTCCAGAAAATCCAGAAAATTACCAGAAATACCTCAAAAATAAGAGTAGCTAAAATTAGTCCATAGAAATCGCATTTTATGTATGAAATAGGATTAGCTTTAATAATTCACGATATCACAAATACGCCCGTATCAAGCCAAATTAACATGATATACACATAAAATGCCTAGAAATAGGGGGAAAATAAGCAATTTATATCCCGAATCACACCCCCCAACTAGCTTTTTGCTAGTCCCTAACAAAATTTGCGATAAATTTGGATTCAATTGAAAACATGCACCAACTTTAAGATATCCTCATGGCATACCCCAAATGATATTTCCAAAAGATTTCAAAGCCAATATATCCAATGTATGAAAGTAAACAACAAATAACACTCTCTTTAATCCAATTCAAAGAAAAGTGAAGTAATTAGCACCGTATTGCATTTATAGGGATATATCACAAATGACAAAGTTTCTAACTTTATGGAAATGGCCAAAACAATAGAATTCTTCTAAGTTGTGGGAGATGAGATTGCATCACTCATGTTCCTAATTCATTCATTTATTCATTCATTTTTCTTTTCTTTTCTTTTTCTTTTTGTCTTTTTTTGGGTGTTTATGTTTTGCATTCACGCGATAACGTTATGAAATGAAAACACCGCCTCCTTTTGCATACACACGATAATGCTATATATGCAAAGGGATGGAATGATCCCCTAAATCTCATCTTTGACGTCCTCCCCAATGTTTCATGGGGCACCGGCTACTCGATTTGATTAGAAAGAAACATTCACTTATATTAGCTCTCTTTTTCATTCTCAACACAAGTTATCAACTCATCCACCCACTCCTAAGAAGAAAACAAAGCATACACAATTGGCCAAACTCAATCCAACCAAAAACTACACCATTCATCCCAACTCATGCAATCACTTACAACAAACTTTTCCCAAATTATCTTAAAGAGAGTATCACAACATCTAAAATAGTTTCATACATGGCATATTAACATTTGACTCCAAATTGGAAAAGAAATGAAACATGCCAATCAAACATCAAAGAAGTTGATACCAAAATAATAATCCGAAAAAATTGCATGGCATTAAGCATGTAGGGACTAAGCATAAAGCTAGCGACATAGGGACAAGGAGGACAAATATGATATGCAATAAAGAGCAATGGGTGATGGCGAAATGGAGGTATCTCAAAAAAAATTTTAACTACCATCAAAATCCTAACAATCCTAAAGCTTCTAATACTATCCCCCGACTTAAAATAAACATTGCCCTCACTGTTGGGAGAGTATTAGATCTCGACAAAAGATCCTAGAAAAGAAAAGAAAAGCATACGAAAGCACTAAAATAAAACATTTATTTATTTACACTATTGGAAAGAACACACCGTGGAAAAAGGCGAATCTCGAATGTATAACGGTGGTGGCAACTGCTCGATCATATCATTATGCTACTCTGCCAGCTGCTTTGGAGCAAGGCCTCCACCGACGTCCTTGGATTCCAGCAATGCAACTCCCAGCGTCCCATTTGGATAATATGTGTCATGTGGGAGACGAGCTGCATCAATCCAAGCCATGTCCTTATGCCCTGCAAAAACATTCCAAAACGGGTCGTCAAAACAAATAAAAGAATGTAAATGCAATGGACGAAAATCTGAAGCAAATGTATATGGAAGTGAAAATTTGGGTTCAGAAATGCAAGGCATGATATGGTGGGACTTCCCTGAATAATGGCACTAGGTGTGGCATGATACTCTACCTCAGGAGGACGTGGAAGCGGCTGCAGAAGAGAATCTAGAGGAGACAACGGCTCAGGCTCAACGTAAACCATCTCGCAATCATCTTCGCTATCAGAAAGTGTAGGCTCCGCAAACCTCCCCAGACTATGAAGTGTATCCTGAAAATCTCCATGAATAATGGTCTGGTGCGTATCCTGAGGTGAAGGGTATATGACCTGCTGCACTGAAGTAGAGGGAAGGTCTGGCTCGGGCTCCGTCATGGTCTGTAAACTCACTCCCTCACCAAAATCATCCTCATCATCGTCAAAGAAAACTCTCTCAGCAGTCCGTACCATGCACTCGTACACCTCAAAATGGGCGGATGTAGTAGACGGGAAACATAACTCAGGCTCTTCAATATCATCCATATCGCGTGTGCCTTCACATGCATCCACCATAACATCACCACCAACATAAAAATGCATCGTGTCATCAACATAGTCGACACGCACTCCATCATCCATCTCCTCCGACTCATCCAAATGTATATGCTCAAATTCCTCTACATAGCCCCAATGCACCCTCTTCACAGGTTTCTCTTAGTATTCCATAGGGTCGCATTGGAATGAGCCCTCAGCTGGCTCCCCAGGCTGGAACTGAACCTGTTGGACTGCGTCCTCATACTCTGCCAGGTCCCTCAGGTAACACCATGAATCCTCGGTCGAATAATCAAAGAACTCCCCACTGCAACTTATCTGCACGAAATCTCGCCCAGATGGCGATAATCCTGTGTAGAAGATCTACAGGAGATGATCCTCGTGAAAGCTCTGGTGTGGGCACGCAAGCACCAAATCAGTGAACCTCTGCCAAGCCTGATGGTAGGCCTCCCATTCAGCTTGGGCAAAGCTCGCTATATGCTGCTCCATGGCCGACCGGCCCTGTACCTGCTCCAAGAAAATAGGCAAAAATACCCCGAGAAATTCAGCCTGAAATGACAACCAAGTAAAATGTGAGTCGAGAGATAATGAATCAAACGACAATCTAGCATCATCTAGTAAAGAAGATGGAAAAAAATCTAAAGCATATGCAATCATTAAAAATTTCCCACCAAGACATGAAAATATCCGTTCTTCAAATTTTTTCATATGTAAATGAGGGTTCTCCCACTCTGAACCATGAAAGTATGGCGGGAGTGGGATATCCTCCAAATCAATGTCGGAAAAATCTGAAGATGATGCCATTTTGTTGTTAAAAAAATTTCTCAAGAAAATGAGAATAAACAAGCAAAAGACTCAATAAGAGAAAAATAAATAAAATGAAAAGACACATCACTAAGAGATAGAAGTATCGCACTAAAACTTTCAAAATCAATCAAAAATTGCAAATAGTAGAAACCGTTGTCCCCGGCAACGACACCAATTGATTTAAACCGGAGGACGTGCAAGGAGCACACCTTCCACTCCCAAGCATAGGAGTCTCAATGCAATAAAAATAACCGGTGAGTACCGGGTCGGATCACAGGGACAAGTCGTTCTATATTTACAAAATTGATCGATAAAGAAAGGAAATGGCGTAAAACAACCACCTCGCTAACGATGGAAAAGTGTCGGAAAATGTGTAGTGAATCAACAAATCCTATCCTAAGTGGGTAGGGTTAGAGAACCAAATGAGGATTTAGGATAGCAAGGCAAGGAGTATAGGTTGTGGGTTCACTAAGATTGGTGTTAATTAAGCTCTAATTACCTGCATATAATTCAATTGATCATCTGGCTAAGGACACTCAATTGAAAATTTTAGCATTAAATTAGCAATAGGGATGAATGTATTATCATGTCACTAATCAAATTAGGAACATGGATTCATCTCGAATGGTGCCCTTTCGGGTCTTTGCCAATGAAATTGTGCCCTAATGATACATCCAACTTCAACAATGAAAATAGGCAAGGGAAAATTAAAGTAAGACTTAACAACCAACCACAATGAATCACAACCAACACCAATCACACTACTCCATCATACTAAATAAGATGAGATTTATAGACAAATTCATCTAGAGTTCAATACAACAAGAGAAATGCAAAAATACAAAAGAAGAGAGGGAAGAGATCACCAATCTCTCAAGAAATGAGACTTCCCTCTCACTTGGGCACCTCCTCCTAGCTTCTCCATCATCCCCACGGCCTCCAAGCTCCTCCCTATTCTTTGGGGAAGAAGAGCACTCCCCAAAACCCTAAAATACAAAAATAGCCGAGCTCCCCTCTTCAATTTCGCATCAAGTCGCAATAATTGAGAAAACGGGTCTGCTGGTCGAAGAAACCCGCCCAAAACCCGCTCCGTGCACGTGCATAGGGGGAAATGGCAGGTCGGGTTGGGCGCTGGGGCGCCCGACCCACGGGCGCGGGCACGCGCGGGCCGCGTGCCCGCCCCAGGCACTGGGCGCTTCGATTTTGTTACTTTTTTTAATAACAGAACGTAACACAGTGGAGCGGGCCGGCCCACAAAAATGGTTTTTATATTTTTTTTATGTTTTTTAAACTATGCAGCGGCCCGCTCGCTTAGTGTGCCGTGGGCTGTGAAGCCCATTTTCCTTTTTTTTTGTTTTTTTGATTTAAAAATCCCAGATATTCCTCTATTGCTCCAATAAATCACCAAAAATAGCTCCAAGCTTCAAAAAAATCCTGGAAAAATTCCAGAAAATCCAGAAAATTTCCAGAAATACCTGAAAAATAAGAGGAGCTAAAATTAGTCCATAAAAATCGTATTTTATGTATAAAATAGGATTAGGCTTTAATAATTCATGTTTCAGAGTGTTTTCTCACTACAAAGCGTTGACCGTGGATAACCCGGTCAACGTGGTCAAGGGGCCCGCTTGGGTCCCTCGGGGGCTTCGAGTCGGTGCAGATGGGGCGAGGGGAAGCCTCGGCCCTGGTTGAGACGCTCGGCCTCGGACGTAGGACGACGAGGGGTAGCCTCAGTCGTCCAGCTAGATGCGTGTTCGGTGAAGGGCGAGGGGAAGCCTCGGCCCGGGTCGAGACGCTCGGCCTCGGTAGGTTGCGCTTGGCCTCGGCAATCGGACGGTGAGGGGAAGCCTCACTCGTCCAGCTGGGTGTGTGGTCGGCGAGGGGCGAGGGGAAGCCTCGGCCCGATGATCTGCTGGCCTCCTGCGTAGACGAGAACGCTCGTCAGGGGGCCGGACCTTGGTTCCGGCCAAATCCCCTCCGATGCCTTAGTCAGACAGAGATCTGAAAGAGGAGGCCCGGCGGAGACGGTTCGTCTCGTGAGGAGATTGGAACGGCGTCTCACGGCGTGAGCGGGGGAGGAAGGAGATGTGATGGGGGAACTAGGTCGTTGATGGAGTACCTTAGGCTTTAGATACCTGAGATGCGGTCCCTTGCTTCGTCGTCTTCCTATCTCTTTTATAGAGCTCCCAGCGTCATTGCCTTTGGCCCACGTCCCTTGCCCACCCTCAATCGTGCCCCCTCAATCCGCCCCCCCCCCCCCGCCGCCGCTCCCTACGCCATGCCAGCACCTCCCCATTACCGCCATTTAGTGGTCGCGCAACCGGGGGAGCGGTTATTGCAGGAGTGGGCGAGTGACCAGCGGGTTATCGGGGCCGGGTCGGATCGACATTCGAGAGGGTCCCTTATAGGGCCTTGTGGAATGGGCTTGAAGGCACAGATGGGCTCTCGGCCAGTAGTCGGGCTCCTGGGCTCATGTCTCTTGGGTCTCGGTCAAATAGGCGTAACAATTACCCCCATCGGTCGGGTTGATCGGCTTCGGCCGGTTCGGCTCGGCCGATGTGACTTCTGCCGATTTTGACAAGCTCGCCAGTCGATGCCGACTCATTTATTAGTCGTCATCATGAGTTGGCCCGTTCTATATTTTTAAGGCGCGGGCTCCGAAGCGCCGTCGTTCTTCTGATGCCGCCACGTGTAGCTGCAAGCTTATCCCCACCTTTCGTGGGGTTGTCTTCAGTTGAGAAGCTGAGGGGTTCGAGCGCCGCCATCCCGTCGTTTTCTCCTTTGTGCTAATCCCCATTCTGCCCGAGCTCTGCCTCATGTCGTCTTCCTCTGCCACGGGTTCGGGTCGGTCGGAGCGCGACGTGGCTCCAGGTCTGGCGGGTGGCCCTCCTTCGGCGATTGGTCAGCACGGGGATGATCTTTCAGGGGTGCCCCCAGAGGTCTTGTCATGGCCTTCGTCGATCTGTGCCACCGCCATCGGGAGCTTGCGCTCCGCCTACCTGCTTCCGCCTTACTCGGCTCGTGCCCCTGGGGCTGACGAGCGGATCTGCTTTCCCGGCCCCCACGAGGTTGGAATATATGAGAAGTGCTTCCGCTTCGGTCTTCGTTTCCCGCTCCATCCTTTTGTCGTTGAGTTCCTTCAGGCCCACAACGTGTGCCTGTGCCAATTCTGTCCCAATGCTGTCGGGCTCCTCGTCGGGTTCATCGTCGTCTGCATGCTGAAGGGAGTGGCGCCCTCTCTTCGCCTCTTTGCCCAGTTCTACCACCTGAGCAACCACCAGTCGGGGGCGTGGATTTACATCAGCGCCCGCCCGAAGATGACCCTGGTGCTGGGGTTGCCGAGCTCCCTGAAATGCTGGAAGGGGGAATATGTGTTTGTCACGTTCCCGTCGAGTGTACCCTTCCCGGTTCGGTGGGAGGCAGCCGGCGCCGTCATCCTCGATCTGGGTGAGCCGACGGTTGCCGAGCAGTAGACGGCGAAGGACATGCTGGCGATTCCCGCGAGGGAGCGCTCGATCGACGTCCTCTTTAGCGACCGCAACTTGCGTAAGACGGTATGGCCCCCAGGTAAGCTCCTCCAAGCGTTCGCCCTTCGAGGTTGTCCGGGTTCTGATCTGTCTCTCATTTCTTCTTTGAGTGCAGGTGGATTCCCTCTTGGTCCCTCTCCCGCCAGCGCTCTCGTGCAGGTCCCAAATCCGGATCCGCGCGGAAGGGATCATGTGTTGGAGGTCCGGAAGAAGCAGCGGGTCGGGACCGCGACCGGAGGCTCAAAAAGGAAGAAGGTGTCATCTCCCTCTATTCCCTTGCTGGGGTCTTCTCAGAGGGCCCGTGAGTAGGACGAGGGGGTTGATGTCCTGCCGACTGCTGATCGACCTCAACCCGCCCCCGTTGAGGTTGCCTGGCCGTGGGTCGGCCCTTCACCTCTCCCGGACGATTCTCTCCCCGATGCCTACAGTCGGTATCTTGGCGCGTTCCGCTCCGCTCCTGGCGAGTTCCCTTCGTCAGGGGAGGGTCTTCTTCGTCCACGCTTCCCAGTGGGGGAGAAGGAGTCGGTGTTTTCGAGCCGCGGAGCCGCCGCTCGAGTGGCCGAGAACTGTTGTCTCCCTCCCGATCAGGTGGTGTTGGACGGGGTCAGAGGCGACTGTTTGGCCACCTTCGTGATCCAGGCGGGTCAACAGGTAGTGTGTCTCTGCTTGTCCCCCCCTTTCTTCAGCTGCTTTTGCTGTCTTACCTTCGTTGCTTTGGCGCAGTTGTCCTCGGTGGGCCTCTCAATGAGGCGCCAATTCGCGGCTCTACCCAAAGCCAAATCCGATGTCGGGCGAGGCCCTGAGGCCCTCGGCGAGACGGGGGAGGCAGGTCAGTTAGAGGAAGCGCGGGTCCAGTCCTTGGATTCCCGCGTAACTGAGCTGTCCTCAGCCCTGGAGGAGGCGGACCGAGAGAGAGCCTTGGCTCTGGCTGCAAAGTCGGAGGCCGAGGCGCGTCTCGCCGAGCTTTTGAGAGGCACCGACACGTCTGGAGGAGCCGAGCAGATCCCCAACCCTGCCGCTGCCTCCGAGACCTCGGAGCTCTCCGATCGTTTGGAAGCGGAGGAGGAGCGGGTGAGGGTCCTTCTTTCCCAACTTGGCGAGAAATCCCGGGAGATCGAGAAGGAGAGGGCGGAGCACCGACGCCAGATCGAGACCTTAGAGGCCCGGATGCGTGGGCTGGAGGAGGTGGATCCGGCCAGGATCGCTCAGGATGCTGTGGCGGAGTATGCCACCTCCTTTGTTGAGACCGCCTTATCGGAGGCGTTCGAGAAGGGCTTCGCCCGGTGTCAGTCCGAGATCCAAAAGAAGTTCCCACTCTCGGGGGTCAACTTCGAGGACCTTCGGATGTATGCTGACGTCGAACGGAGTAAGGGGGGAGACCCTAGTGGGCTGCCAGCCTGTGGCTCCACCGGTGCCCCCGGAGAAAAATGAGGGAGGGGAATGCCCCTCGGCCCCTTCGTGCATCTCTCTGTGTATCTTTTTGCTTTATCTGGAAAGGAATGAATTCAAAATAAATTTATTTCATAGGAAACGATACATCTATTGAAAGTACTTGCGTAAATGTTCCGCATTCCAAGTGTGAGTAAGAATCCTCCCCTCCATGTCGGCTAGTCGGTAGGCTGCGGGTCCGAGGTCCTCGACGAATTTGTAGGGTCCCTCCCATCTGGCCGAGAGCTTCCCTTTGCGAGCGGTATCAGTGTTGAAGCCCGCTTTCCGGAGGACCAGGTCACCAAGGTGGAAGCTTCTTCCCCGCACCCGAGCGTTGTAGTATCGGGACACCTTCTGCTTCTGGCGGATGATGGTGGCCAGTGCCTGCTCCCGTCGCTCACCGAGGAGCTCCAGACTGAGTCCCAGACCCTGCGAGTTCCGGTCTTCGTCAAAGTATTTGAGGCGGAGAGATTCTTCGCCCAATTCGACCGGCACCACCGCCTCGGCCCCGTAGGTGAGCATGAACGGGGTCTCGCCAGTGGCCTCCTTGTGGGTCGTCCGGTATGACCAGAGTATCCCGGGGAGCTCTTCTGGCCAGTTCCCTTCGACGTCTTTCACTTTCTTCCGGAGGGGCTCTATGATGCACTTGTTGGCCGCTTCCGCCATTCCGTTGGTCTGGGGGTGCGCTACAGAGGTGAAGAGAAGCTTGATTCCCCATTCCTCGCAAAAATCTTTAAACCCTACGGAGTCGAACTGCTTTCCGTTGTCTATGACGATGGCCCGTGGCACTCCGAATCGGGAGATGATGGAATTCCACACGAAGCTTTTTGCTTTCTTCCACGTGATGGTGGCCAGCGGTTCGGCCTCGATCCACTTGGTGAAGTAGTCTACCGCCACAATCAGATGCTTCCGCTGTCCTCGTCCCGGTTTAAACGGTCCGAGGATGTCGAGCCCCCATTTCACAAAGGGGATGGGGCTCACGATAGGGATGAGCTCTGACGGGGGAGTCGAGATGTGGTGGGCATACCTCTGGCATTCCTGGCATTTTTGGACGTAGCTTGTTGCATCTTGGGCCAGGGTTGGCCAGTAGTATCCCCGCCTCAAGATCTTCTGAGCGACCATCTTGCCCCCATGGTGTTTCCCGCAGATCCCTTCGTGAACCTCCCGCAGGACGTAGTCAGCTTCCTGTGGTCCGATGCACTTCAAGTATGGGAGGACATCCGTCTTGGTCCAGCGCCTCCGGTAGAGTGTCCCTTCATGGATCACGTATCGGAGCGCCT
Source organism: Scilla litardierei (assembly GCA_030789695.1). Classification (NCBI taxonomy): domain Eukaryota; kingdom Viridiplantae; phylum Streptophyta; class Magnoliopsida; order Asparagales; family Asparagaceae; genus Scilla; species Scilla litardierei. The sequence continues at coordinate 23,352 of JAULAV010003353.1, forward strand.
TTCTCTCCAGGGTTCGGCGTTCGTCCCCATCGGTCGGCACCTCCCCATGAGTGAGGTACCGGATGATTGGGTCCATCCAGGTGGGCTCTGGGTCGATTGCCATCACCTCGTGCTCCTCCGTGCTGGGGGACTGCAGGTTCTCCACGTAGATGGTGCGGCCTAGCTCCTTTGGCGAGGACGAGGCCAGCTTCGACAACGCATCTGCCCGCGCATTCTCTGATCGCGGGAGGTGCAAGACTTCTACATTCTTGAACTTGGACATCGCCGCTCTGGCGACAGGGAGATATCTCTGCATCGCCTCCTCCCTTGCCTCGTAACTCCCCAAGAGTTGGTTGACAATGAGCTTCGAGTCACTGAGGAGGCGGATGGACTCTGCCCCGAGCTCCAGGGCCAGCCTCAGGCCGTTGATCACCGATTCGTATTCCGCCACGTTGTTCGTAGCTGGGAACTCGAACCGCAACGCGTATTCCACAATGTTCCCTTCCGGAGATCGGATTGCAATCCCAGCCCCGCCTCCTGACTGTGTGGCCGACCCATCCACATGGACTATCCACGCTCCTGGATCTCCTGGCTGGAAGTGGTCAGCTGAAAGAAAGGACAAGGGTTGAGCAATTACCGTCGCTGGGCCTTCTTCCTCCGGGGGGCCATTTCCTTCCGTTGTGCACTCGGCGATGAAGTCGGCCAGAGCCTGCCCTTTGATGGCCGTGCGCGGTTTGAATCGGAGGTCGAACTCGCTCAGTTCCACTCCCCAGTTTAGATCCTTCCCATTCGATCGAACCTCTTGAGGTTCTGCTCTAGTTGTGAGTCGGTTAGGATCAGTATGGTGTGGGCCTGGAAATAGGGTCGGAGCCTCCATGCCGAGAGGACGAGGGCGTACGCCAGCTTCTCCATGGGCAAGTATCGCACCTCCGCCCCCTTCAAGATCTGGCTCGTGTAATATACCGGCCACTGCACCCCACCGTCTTCCCGGATCAGCACCGAACTCACAGCTTCCTCCGCGCACGCCAGGTAAAGGCTCAACGACTCCCCTTCCCGTGGCTTGGACAGGAGAGGCGGGCGGCGGAGATATTCTTTGAGGTCTTCAAACGCTTTGGAGCAGTCTTCGTCCCACAGTATCGTCTTCCTATTGTCTGAAGGTTCTGCGATCGCTTTCCTCAGGACCTTGAAGAAGGGGAGCGATCTTTCCGCCGATTTGGAAAGGAATCGCCCCAAGGCTGCGATGCGCCCATTCAGCCTCTGCAGCTCTTTGATCGTCGTCGGCTCACGCATGTTGATCAACGCCTCGATCTTGTCAGGATTAGCCTCAATGCCACGGTTAGTTATCATAAATCCCAAGAACTTGCCAGATCTTACCCCGAACGTGCACTTCGCGGGGTTGAGTCGAATGTGGTGTCACCGCAACCGTTCGAAGGTCTCCCGTAGGTCGGCGATGTGCCCTTCTGGTCGCCTTGACTTGACAAGCATGTCGTCGACGTAGACCTCCAGGTTCCTGCCGATCTGGGAGCTAAAAACCTTGTTGACCATTCTCTGGTAGGTGGCCCCCGCGTTCTTCAAGCCAAAGGGCATCTTCTTGTAGCAGTAAGTCCCCCGGTCCGTCATGAAGGCCGTCATTTCTTCGTCCCGGGGATCCATCTGGACTTGATTGTACCCTGAGTAAGCATCCATGAAGCTAAGCATTTCGTACCCCGAGGCGTTGTCCACCAGGTGGTCGATGCGCGGCAGGGGGTAGCTGTCCTTGGGACAGGCCTTATTGAGGTCACTGAAGTCCACGCACATTTGCCACTTCCCGTTGGGCTTCTTGACCATCACTACATTCGACAGCCACTCCGGGTACCAGACCTCTCGTATGAAGCCGGCATCTAGGAGACGCTCCACTTCCTCGGAGGCTGCCTTCATCTTCTCGCCGCCCAGGTTACGCTTCTTCTGCCTGACCGGCTTGAAGTTGGGGTCGGCGTTGATCTGGTGGACGATCACCTGGGGGTCGACACCGGGCATGTCCTCCGGTGACCAAGCAAAGATGTCCAGGTTTGCCTCCAGGCATTCGATCAGCTGATCCCTCAGGTCCTGGCTCAGCCCTCTCCCGATCGAGACGAACCGGCCCTCAACATCCGTGACCGGGATCTGCTCTTGCTCCTCCGCAGGGGCGGGCCTAGGCCCACTCCTCAAGTCGAGCGCGGCCATCCGGTCGGCTAGATTATCCTCGGGATCTTCCTCCGCCAGTTGATAGCAGATACTCGGTCTCCCCGCGTCGCCTTCGACTTGCCCCATCCCCCCTGGCGTTCGGAACTTGATTGTCTGATGGAGGGTCGAGACTACCGTGCCGACGGCGTTGAGTAGGGGTCGGCCGATGATTCCATCGTATTCCGACCCGATCCCCAATACGATGAATTCCACCGCCAGGGTCACCGAGTCCGGCGCGTCTCCGAGCGTTACCAGGAGATGGATCGTGCCGATGATGGGGGTGGAGTGACCCGTGAATCCTACCACGGGTCCCGAGCGAGATCGTAAGTCTTCTTTCCGTCGCCCCATTTTTTCCAGTGTTGACAGGAAGAGGACGTCACAGGAGCTGCCGGTGTCGACAAGCAGCCGCCGTACCATGGTAGTGTCTATGACCACTGACACCACCAAAGCCACGTCTGAGCTGCGCGCCGTTACGGATGCACTCGGTCTCCCGACCGGTGGGGACGGGGAGGGCCTCCCGGCCCTCTCCTCACGATCCTCCTCGCGTCGGGCCCGCGCCCATTCTTGCCAACGATGGCGGGCCCTGTCGCCTCGCGTCAGGGCC
>JAULAV010003354.1:0-49998 GCA_030789695.1 Scilla litardierei
CCATGCTTGGGGCCTTATATTTTGTATACTACATTTCTGTATGTTGGCTTAAATTTATAGTTATCTCTGTTGTTTTGAAAGCAATGCAAGTTCATGCGTATGGTTTTTATTCACAGACGCTTATTGGGTTTGAGCTTCACTACTCTAATCCATGCGGACCCGCTTCCGTCCTCGCGTCCAAGTATAATGGGAAGCGGGTCGTGACAACTACCCAAGTTGGAAGATCAAGATGATGATCTACTTGGAGGGTCACGACCTATGGGACATCACGGAGTCACCATTTGAGAAGCCTACTACACCTGTGGCTTCAAGGATAAAAGCAAAGAAGGACTCAATCAAATTCAATATGATGGCTATGAATGCATTCCATTGTGCCCTCACTTCAAATGAATTCAACCGCATCTCCATGTGCGAAACGGCCAACGAAATTTGGCATACATTGGTAATTTCTAATGAAGTGACTTCGAAGGTAAAGAAATCTAAACAATGTGTTTTTTGATCTAAATATGAGTTGTTTAAGATGCAGGAAGGTGAAAACATCTGGAAAATCGTGAACGCTTTGGAAGGACTTGGGAAGGTGATTACCTAAGAGGATTAAGTGGAGAAGATCCTTGACTCGCTTACATCTCAATGAGAGTCAAAGGCCAACATGATTTTGGAGTCAAACGACATGTCCAAATACACCATTGAGGAGTGCATTAGGAATCTCATGGCGTATGAAGTCAAGCTTCAACACAAGAAGGAGATTCAACCAACCAAGCCCGAGAAACCCGAGAAGCAAAAGGGGGTTGCATTCCATGCAGAGAAGGATCCAATCGAGTGGAGAAAGAAATTACATCGGAAAGGTTCAAGTGAAGATGATGTAGAAGATGATGTTAGCGATGATGATTTCATTGAGCTTGCCAAGAAATTACAGTCGATCGAGTGGTCAGCCTTCTGGAGGAGTTGCCCCCAGCCTTACGATCGATTGAGTGGTCGGCCTACTGGGGGAGTTTCCCTCAGCCTTACGGTCGATCGTGTCGTCAACCTACTAGGGGAGTTTTCCCAGCCTTATGGTCGACCGAGTCCTCGACCTGCTTGGGGAGTCACCCCAGCCTTACGGTCGATTGGGTGGATTGGCCTGCCGGGGAGTCGCCCCCAGCCTTACAGTCGATCGAGTGGATCGGCCTGTTGGGGGAGTCGCCTACAGCCTTACGGTCGATCGAATGATCGGCCTGCTGGGGGGTTGCCCCAGCCTTACGGTCGTTCGTGTGAACGGCCAGTTGGGGGGTTGCCCCCAGCCTTACAGTCGATCAAATGATTGACCCACTGGAGGAGTTGCCCCCAGCCTTACGGTCGATCGAATGATCGGCACGCTGGGGGTCGCCCCAGCTTTACGATCGATCGATGATCAGCCTGCTGGGGGAGTTACCCCAGCCTTATGGTTGATCGACTGATCGGCACGCTGGGGAGGTTGCCCCAGCCTTACAATCGATCAAATGATCGACGTGTTGGGGTAGTCGCCCCCAGCCTTATGGTGGACCAAAAAGTTTGATTGGTCCTGCTGGCGGAGTCTCCTCCAGCCTTACGGCCGATCGAATGGTCGGCCTGTTGGTGGAGTTGCCCTAGCCTTATGGCTGACCGAATAGTCAGTTTGCAACAGGAGGTGTTAGATCCACTGGGTGGTTGTCAAGTTTTCAATGACAAATAGTTATGCACAAGAACTCTCGTTCATGTTTGACATTAGGGGAAAAAGGAATGTACATTTCTGATTTTGAAGACATAAATCAGGTAAGATAATGGTGGGAAAGCATCGCTTGCCCTGTGGGAGGAAGAAGAAGACGAGGTTGCCTCGCTCGTCGCCCCCGTCCTTGTGGTTGGCTCCTTACTCGATTATGCATTGGGGGTTTTGGACGACGTTCACCTTTTTCCATTTATCGCCTTACCTGGATGTGCCTTCTCTGGGGCGTACTTTTGAAGTGTCAACGAAGTTCTTTAGGTATCCCTGGCTGATTAGTTGGTCAATATCTTTCTTTATATGCCAGCAATCGTCGTTGTCGTGGCTAGTGTCATTGTAATACTTGCAGTATTTTTCTTCGTCTATATGGCCGCCCTTCATCCTCAGGGGTGGCTTGTTGATGTGTCTTTCATTTTGGTCTTGTGTCAAGACGACGTCCTAGGTTGCGTTCAGCTTGGCAGGTGCTGCCCCCTTTTGGGGTTCTTTTCCCATTTGTGGTCCTCCGGCTTGCGGCATGTGCCTTCGTCGCGCCTTGAGTTCTTTTTGGCCCCTGTGGAGGGAACCTTCTTCTTCCACAGCCAGGGCTTCTTCTGTCAGCATAACCGCTCCGCCCGAGCTAAGACATGATCGAGGCCCTTGAGGGGTCCTGATGCACCGACTTCTTTAGGCCTCTATGTCGAAGCCCTTTCTTCATGGCCTCTATGATGACCACGTCGGGGCAGCTTTCAGCGTTCAGTCTTTAGGCGATGAAGCGTTTCTTGTAGCCCCTCAGAGTCTAGCCCGGCTTCTGCACTATGTTGAACAAGAGGTCCGAACTCGATTTCCTCCGTCGCCCAGCCATTAATTAGTTGCAGAAGATCTGGGACACGTCTCGGAAACTACCGATGGACTGATCACGGAGGCAGTTATATCACTCCATAGCTGATTTCTGGAGGGTGGTATAGAAGCCTCGGTAGAGTGTGGCATCGTCGACCCCTTGGAACTCCATGATCCCCTTGTCACCTTGGACGTGCTCTTGGGGGGTCCCCCGTGCCGTCGTATTTCTCCAAAGTTGGTACCTTAAACCTGATGGGTACCTGCATGGCGGTGATATTCCTCATCGGTTGGTAACGGTCGTCCCCGAGGGCTTCTAGAGTGACCTGGTTCGACGGCGTTTTGCCCTGGTGTTCGGGTGGTTTAGGCAGATTGGCAGAGGTGTGGGATGGACTGCCCCCGCGGCCATCCCGGCTGGGAATCAGCGTTGGTCACTAGGTGTTCTCCCTTCAGTGGCATTCCTTATGAGTCCTCTACCTCTTTCGGTGTGGGCTCCTGCTTTGTCCCCGTCGGTTCTTAGTGGCCAGGCGACTGGATGATCGCCCTTGGGTTGAGTGGGATCGTTTGGATGAGGCCACAGTTGGCTCGTCCCTAGTCCATTCGCTTCTTTGTCTCCCCTTATTTTGAAGGGAGGTGGGGTCTTAGACCGTGTAGGAGAAAGGTTTGGCAAGGTGAACCGCTGCTCCCGGTTCGGGCTTCTCCCCCCATTGTTTGTGACCACGGTCAAGCGCTGCAAGGGGCGTGCCCCTGGGCGGTCGGGGAACGCCACCAAGTTTCCCCTCAAGAGGTGTTGTGGGCCTGCAAGTTGCTGAACAACAGCCGACAGTTTCTAAAAGTTGGTGTTCATCTCCTTGGCAAAAAGGTAAAACTGTTTGCAGGTTACTGAATGCGATTCGTCGGTTTCCTTAGCAAAGCGGTTGTGTCCGCCTCGGGCGGTACGTAGTCACCCTCCTCGTGGATAGGCTGCATATGGGGCCATCCGTTGTTGTGATGGTCCATGTTGGTTGTTGCGGATGACGTGTGTGATGGTCTCGTTCCTACAGACGGTGCCAGATGTTTTGTGGTGTTTTCTCACCACTGGTTGATAGTACGGAGGTCCGAAGGTCATCGCTGACGTGGAGGATGAGGATGACCTTCGGAGCCGATCGGATGGGCATGCTCTGATGCGAGAATGTGCGGATCCGGGTGACAACATGCCGAAGGGAAGCTTCGACGAGTTAGCAACCTCCAGGATCGGTCGGCCGAGCAGGCTCCCTGTCGAGGACGCTCGGGACCGGTTGATAGGATGCCGAAGGAAGGCTTCAGCTGGGTGATGTCTCCTTCGATCAGCGAAACGAGGAAGCTCATTGGGGGGTCAAACTTTGGTATTGGATACAACGATCGTTGACTTCGTGTTTGATGATAACAACCGTGTGTGAACGATTTGATATGTGTGTTAAGTATTTGCAGGAGTGGCAAGTTGGTAAATACTCAAACAATGACTGAGTCAAAGTGATGGAGAATTTGCAACTCATTAGCAAAGTGGGCTTGGTCAAAGATGGAGATAATGGCTACACATATTGGACTAATTCAAAGATGGGGAGATAAGGAGGAAATCAATTCAAAACCATATTTGGTATATCCTAGGAGAAACCGAAACTTTGGATTTCGGTCGGATTTCGGTCGGATTTCGGATATCATAAATTCTCTGACCTTTTCCAAACCTGTCAACAAGTTATAATATCTATCAAATAAATCATGCTCAACAAGTTCTATCTTCAATCCAAAACAAGAAATTTATTTGAAAAACATATTTCCAACCAAATCACGATAGTTCATGGTTCAAAATACAACCGTTACAACATTACAACATGTACGATTATACATCCAAAGTTCAAACCATATAATTAAACATAACCCATCAAATAAAACATAGTTCAAAGTTCAAACCCTCGTTTCTAATTACGGGATTATTCACATTCATTTATATAATTTAATTATTAAATTTATATATATTTGGGTTCAGATATTTTCGGGTTCGGGATGAGCACATCCTATCCCGATCCTAAAATTATGATCGGATTCAGATATTTTCGGATTTGGATTCGAATATTTTCAGATTCGGACAATGGGAAATAGGTCGGATATTCGGTTTTTCGGATATTCTTGACAGGCCTATGCAGAACAGAGAGTTGATTTACGCACAGACCAAATTCCGGCAGATTTGCGCATCGAACTTCGGAGGGCTATATCTTGATATCCAGACATCGGATTGAGACACTGTTTGCGCCAGCGTGAAGCTGACGACACACTATCGACAGAGACGAATACGGCTACACAAACTGATATTTTCTAAACTCTTCATTATTATATTTATGTAGTAGTGTAGCGATCTTTGTAGGAGAAGCTTTACCATACTTGTGTTTTGGGGTCATGTCTAGTTGGGGCTATACAAGAGGGTCTTGACGAGGTGGGGCTCATCAAAAGATAACGAGCATCTTATGGGTTGATAGTGTTGAGCACTTAGGGGAGTGCGTACGAACTAGGTGAGAGTTGAGTTGGGGCTCTAGCTCATTGTAGTTGTACCAGATAACATATTAATTTAGTATTTGCTTTCGGGGATGGACGTAGGTCGTGGGGAAGACCAAACCAGGGTAAATCTTATGTGCACTCTGTGATTGCTTTTTATTTACTCTACATCTGCTATAACTGCCTTTGATTTCGTGTGGATTGAACGAATTTTATTAGCCTATTCACCCCCTCCAAGGCTTAGATCCAGATCCAACAAGTGGTATCAAAGCAGGTTAGAGGATCTAGTCTAGATGACCATGAATATATCTGATTCTGCATTTGCTGAAGGACAGTCTATAGCCCGACCCCCAAGTTTATGGAGTAGACTTTGCATATTGGATGGTAAAAATGAAAATTTATTTAATGTCTGTAGATTATGATGGTGGGATATTATTGAAAATGCATATAAAACCACCACTATTAAAATTGAAGACATTGAAATTATAAAGCCTAAAGATAAGTGGGATGCTGCTGATAAGAAACTTTATTCATTGAATGGTAGATCTATGAATGCACTTATTTGCTCTTTGAATAAAGCTGAATTTAATCGTAGCTCATAATGTTTAACTGCACAGGAAATATGGCATATGCTGGAGGTGACGCATGAGGGAATATCACAGGTGAAGGAGTCTCTACTTGCCTTGCTGAGTACAGTATGAGAGCTTCCACATGCTTCCATCAGAATCCATCATAGAGATGTTTGCGAGGTTCACTAACATCATTTACAAGTCTGGCTCCCTTGGTAAGCCTCCCTTGGCAGGTGAGGAAAATCGTGAGGGTGCTACCAAGCTCGTTCCATCCTAAAGTCATAGCCATTCAAGAAGCTAAAGATCTATCAAAGATGAGAGTGGAGGACTTGATAGGAAACTTAATGTCACACGAGATTGATCTGTAGAGAATCGAAGCTAGAGAGAAACCATAGGTCAAAGCTCCCAAACCATTCGCTCTTCAAGCTAACAACGACGATGATCTTGATGAGGAGCAAGCACTAATGGTCGGAAACTTCAGAAGATCCATCAAGACTGACCAAGGAAGAGCTGAGATGGCGAAAAGGTTTAATCGTTCTAATAATTTAATTCTGATAGAAATTCCTCTGAACAGAAAACTACTAATAAACTGGAATGTTTTAAATGTAGGAAGAAGGGACAATTCATGAGGAATTGCCCACAAGAAACGAATAATGTCAATGTGAAGAAAGGAAAAGCTTTGGCATTAACGTGGGACATGGATAGTGGAGATGAGATTGAGAAGAATGACGCCAACTCCTCCCTCTGCTTGATGGGAAAGCACGATGAGGTAAAATCTTGCTCTAAAGCTGAACTTTTGAATATTTGTAAAGGAATTCAATAAAAATAGATGAGCTAGAATCTACCGTAGATGACTATAGGGATGGTAGCTTTGAATTGCAACAAAAAAATTATGATATGTCTAAAGAAATTGATAGTCTTAAAGAAAAACTTGTTGCATGTACTTCTACCATTAATTTGCTGAAAAAGGAGAAAGCTAGCTCGCATGAAAAAATTGATTGTCTTTCTTGTCCTACTTTATTAAAAGATATTAGCATGTATAAACAAGAATTGATTAAGCTTGAAACTGAAAATAAAGGGCTTATTGAAAAGTTGTGCATGCTAAATAATGAGCTTAAAAGAAAAATGATTGATTTGGAAAAGAAAGAAGAGGAAAACAAGAAAGCTTTCATTAATAAATGCACTTTGCTTGTGAATGAAAATGCTTTATTAAAATCCAAAGTCACTAATTTAGAATTGTCCATAAAGAAATTCTCTATTGGAAAACAATCGTTGCATATTATTCTTAGAAACCAACTTTATGGCAATAATAGACGTGGACTTAGATATGATTTTAAAAATGTTGAAAAGTCAAAATATAGAAAAGTTCACATTGAACAACAACAGTTGGAAATATTTATGCAAAGTGTTTTACATGTGGTTGCGTTGGTCGTACATCTTATCATTGCAAATATAGGAATAAGAACATTAAATTCAAGCAAATATGGGTTCCTAAAAATTTGATGACTAGCGTAAGTGGACCTTGTTGGATTCCAAGATCACACATAACATCTTCCGTGTAGGCAAGATGGAGGTGGCGAGGAACTATGAATTGGACGTCGCATCTTTTAGTTCCTTAACCAAACGACGACGCGAAGGTATGGTTTCTACTTTGAACTTAATGCATACCTTCATAGCATTTTTTTCCTTGTGTGCTTGACTTTTTTATTTTGTGTGTTAGTTTTTTTTCTTTTGGTTCTTTATACATAAAAATCAAAAAAATGAAAAACACAAAAAGCAGAAAAAAGGGCTTAATGTATATCTTTTCTTTTGAATCATTAAGTGATATTAAAGAATGATAATCATATCCATGTAGAAATTGAGGTATTATTGTTATGGCTACATGTACACGTTTGATTTTCTAAATTGCCATGACATGTTCAATGATTAGAATAATTTGATTTCTACACCTACACTTTCACTTCCACGAGTTTTAAATTTTGTTGTACATTTGGAGACATATTTTATGAAATATTAGAAAGTGAATGTAGGATGAAAAATAACTGAAAATCTACAGGATATGATGTGTCTTTCCATGGATAAAAATTGAGCACAAAAGAATTGAATAAAAAATTGCAAAAGAATGAAAATAGCTCCGTATGAAAAATGGGTACAATCCTTGGCAACGACACTACCCATAAGTATCCAACATAAGCTTTATGGGTAAACTTTAGCATTGGTGTTATACTCGTAAAGCAATGCCATCCCCACATCTAAGAGTCCTTATAGGATATGTTTTTGGGTGTGGTACCTTGAACTCATTTTTAATGAGATGTGGAAAATCAACCCTAGGTGATATCATGTTACATGAAAATGTGGATTGGTTTTGTTTGGATTTCTTAAAAGTTCTCCTTATGTGGTTCAATGTTTAATCATCACACTTACACGAAGGTATTGAAGTCTATGTTATAATTTTCATCGAAGTTGAAGTGCTTATTCTACGAATGTCTACATGCAAGTGCTTGTTGTAATTTATAATGCTCACTTTTTGCATGTGGTATAAGTTTGACTTCATATATACACTTTTGATGATAACAAAAGGGATAGAAATATTGAGAATATTTCTTATGCATTAATGTTTACATATTGAACACATGAATATTGGTTTAAGGGGGAGCATTAATGAATAATGAATGAATGCATGTGCTTAATGAATATGTGAATATATGTTCAAGGGGGAGCATGCATACATGTTTGAATGCTTGAACATCATTGTAGCATACTTGTATGTTTGAACGTCATTGTTATACTTGTTGCATATTACATACATCCTCCATCACCACACTTCATACACACATGTCACGTTGATATTATTTGAATCGTTATTACTCAAATCTTATATTGGTTTGTCATCATCAAAAGGGGGAGATTGTTGGATACAACGATCGTTGACTTCGTGTTTGATGATAACAAATGTGTGTGAATGATTTGATGTGTGTGTTAAGTGTTTGCAGGAGTGGCAAGCTCGCAATACTCAAACGATGACTTAGTCAAAGTCATGAAGAATTTGCAAAGTGGACTTGGTCAAAGATGGAGATAATGGCAACACATATTGGACTAATTCAAAGATGGGGAGATAAGGAGGAAATCAATTCAAATCCATATTTGAATTGATTCAAATCAATTGGTGCATAAATCAAATCCTAAAGTCATATAAATTGAAGACTTGGTCAAAGATGGAGAGATATGGAGACTCTCAGGCAAATCTGTATAAGAGATTAATGAGATCTTAAATGAAATCCTATAGCTATTCAAATTCATATCATATAGCCATACAAATTCAAACTCCATATCCATGGTGATTCATTCAAATCCTATTCAAGTTAGGATTCCTTCCAATCTCCATCAATTATGGGATTCTATTTGATTCTAATTGATTTCCACCACCTCCTATATAAACCCACATCCAAAGGAGATAGAGAAAAAACAAGGCTGGCCTTAGACTCATTGCTCTTCATCTTGGCCGAATTTATCCTCCAAGCTTCAAAGAGATCATCAAATTCGCAGAAAGAAGAAGGAGCTCGACGGACGATGCTAAAAAGTGCATAACTTTCTCCACAGAGCTCGGATCGACGAAACATTTGAGCCAAGACGATCACAACTCAGTGCTCTATAACATGGTGATAGTTTTCTGATTTTAATACCTATATTAAATCAGTGGTATTTATTTTAGCATGAGTTGTATTCAGAATAGCTTCATATATTTCATCATCTCTTAGGCCAAAGTTCTTCATCATCTTCAAGCCTTGCCACAAGCATAAGGAACCATCCATCATCAAGCTAGATATCCAAGCATAAGCCATCTTCAACCTAGAGGAGCAAGCAACCAAGGCCACCATCTTTGAAGAAGCAAAGTCCAAGAGATCAAATTCCAAGCCCTAGGACGCACTTCAAAGATATGAGAATTCCTCTCCACAAGAGCATCCAAATCGGCCCTTTCTTATTTTTCAGTCAAAGAGGACGAGATCAAAATTCCAATGAGTATTTATTCGGATTTTTCTGAGCTCGAATCGATTTACTACAATTTCTGGAAGACAGGGTAGAAACATACTTTACGCACAGACTGCTGTCGATTCTGCAGAACATAGAATTGATTTACGCACAAACCAGATTCCGGCAAATATGTGCATCGAACTTTGGAGGGCTATATCTTGAGATCCAGACATCGGATTGAGACACTGTTTGTGCCAGCATGAAGCTGACGATGCGTTGATCGATAGAGACGAATACGGCTACATAAACTGAGATTTTCTAAACTCTTTATTATTATATTTGTTAGTAGTGTAGCGATCTTTGTAGGAGAAACTTTACCATACTTGTGTTTTGCGGTCGTGTCTAGTTGGGCCTAGATAAGAGGGTCTTGACGAGTTGGGGCTCGTCGAGAGAGAGAGAGAGAGAGAGAGAGAGAGAGAGAGAGAGAGAGAGAGAGAGAGCATCTTATAGGTTGATAGTGTTGAGCACTTGGGGAGTGCGTACGAACTAGGTGAGAGTTGAGTTGGGGCTCAAACTTATTGTTGTTGTACCAGATAACATATTGATCTAGTATTTGCTTTCGGGGAGGGACGTAGGTCGTGGGGACGACCGAACCAGGATAAATCTGTTCTGAACTCTGTGATTGCTTTTTATTTACTCTGCATCTACTATAAGTGCATGTGATTTCGTATAGGTTGCATGAATATTTTTATTAGCCTATTCACCTCCCTCTAGGCTTAGATCCAGATCCAACACTTGGTGCCGACCAAGTCTCCTCATATGCCTAAGTCAGATCTTGACGGAGATGTGCTTCGGTAGAATCGAGCTTGGTTCATGGAGAGACCAAGCACGAGTTTTTAGGCCGAGCTATAAGGGAGAAACATAAGGTGGAAGAAGATCTGAGGGGATGGTATACCTAGGTGTCAAGTATCCAGAATTCGGGTCATTTGTGTTTCGTTTGTCGGGTCTCTTATAGGAGTCCCGTATTTTAATGCATTCATGGAGTTTTATCATTCCATCCTCTGTGCCAGCCCGCATTGATGGTCCCTTGAATGGTGATCAAGGGAGACATACTGGTGGTTTCAATGGCGATCCAGGCGGACGTGATCTGGGGAGCAGTTTCTCCCTTCGAGCGGTGTTAACCAACTGTCAAATGGCGTTCGTGGGCCGTGGCACCCTGCCCCGCTCATGGGCCCCTTTGGGCTAAAGCCCAGTGCGGTTTTGGGCCAAGCGGTCACCTTGCCTCTCTTCAGCCCATTTGGGGGTTGTATCAATTATCATTGTGCAACAGCCTCTGCAGCTGCGGATTATTGCAATGTGGACATCACAAAGGCACCCAATGTCGATCCGCTCACCAGTAGAACTTGCACAGACTTTCTCAAGGAACTTCGCCAAAAGCTGGCAGCAACATATTGGAGAGGCATACCTGCACTGTCTGTCTACATCCAGGAGGCCCCTCGAGGGTTCGATGTCGTACTGACATCTAGAGCGAATACGACCACTACGAGATTTTATGGAGACGACCTCTACTTGGTTGGTTTTCAGATGCAAACTGGTAACTGGTACGAGTTCGGGAAGAAGAAAGAAAAACAGCCACAGTTGATCGAGGGTTTTGAATTCTTGGAATTCGATGGCGGCTACCCTGGGCTGGAAGGGATTGCTGGTAGGATCTTAACAATGGAAATGAACAAACAAGACCCATATAGCAGATGTTTTTTCAGATTATAGTTTTTTCTATTATTTGTATGATGAACTCATATAACCAATGGATAAAAACATAATTTTGTTTATGTATTTAGGTAATGGCAAACTTGTAAATAAAAGTGCGATGAAACAATAAAAATGTGCAGTGCAACTAACAACACTCATATTAGATTGTCCAATCAAAAAGTAATATTTGCCCCCATATTAATTCTCTTTAGTAGGAAATTAGCTAGTATGTATATTAGATGTATATTAGACACTGAGATACTGACTTTGACCCCATGTTAATTGCCTCTCTTTATTAATTGCATAGTATTCATATTAATTATTCTGACTTTTAATTGCCCCCGTGTTAATTAGCTAGTATCCTTATTAATTGCCCCTCTTTGCTTCCGTGTAGCTCCGCCACTGTATGCAATAATAAAAGTCAACATAATAAAAAAGAAACACAACTACTATATCTCTTTATATCAACTATTTCGTGCAGTCCTCATTTAAATGTAATTATGATCTTCAAATACAACGGTCAAATTGAAAGCTCAAATTTTGCTCTAAAATAGAGCCACTCCTTTATTTTACACAAAGAGTCCATTCATTTTTCTTCCTTTTATGTTAACATTTTCTTATTTATAAATTTTTAAAGGGAAACTCTCAACTAAAGTTGAAAGGATTGAAAGAGAACTTTTTACTCATATTATCGTCGGGTTATTTTTAATTATAAATTTATTTCTCTATTTTCTTGTTAATTTATTCAAAACTTTTTATTGTTATGTTCTCCTTACCCCTAATGGTTATTTTTTTACCACATTCAAACTTCTACATGGATTCTACAAATGTTAACATTTGAATAGATCAGTCTTTTTATGTTTCTTTGCAACTTCTTTGAAAATGATGCTATTTTGTTTCTTTGCAACTATGAAAATGATACTATAGAGTATATGTTTGGTTCTATTTTTGAATTAAACAAATACCGATCACCTTATCCATTTCTTACTACAATATTGTGTACATGTTGCAACATTGTTAATTCAATCATTCTGAAATTTTGTTGCAAAGTTTCCATTTTTCTTATTGCACACATCGTTCTTGCCGCATTACAAAGTATTAGATAGCTGAAATTCATTTTGTATGCAAATAACAAAGGCTCTTTGTGTTACGATTTATTTTTTGTTTCATTTTGTTCTTAGAAATTTGTATCAATGAAACTATGAATTTGGCATGCACACTCCTTTTTTTCAAAAAAGAAGATTTTTTTCGATATGTTTTTGTCCCTGCTACGAAAGTTTTTTGGCACCGCCACTGATTGCATACACCCCGTTAGGGGGGGTGTATATAGTCCTTGCCTCATGTGAAACCAGTGTGCCATCATTGATGGGTTTTCACAGTGCCAAAATGGGGGAGGCCAATGCAATGAGTTATCATCATCTTCACATATTCCAGAAACCCGAACTATAGATTTCACTTGTGAAACCAGTGTGCTAATAAAAGCTCTAAAAGCTAACAAGAAAAAATAAATTATGAGATATCCTAATCTTGCACACAAGGGAGTTGTCCAATCCAAATGCGTTCTTCGTCCTCAATCTGTCTAACAAGTAACTTAAATACAGTGTTTTTTCCCAGTGTCGCTAATTTGTAGATGATTGTTGTTTCAGGGTGTTTTCTCACCGCTGAATTGTTGACCGGAGGGTGGGAGGTCAACGTGGTCAAAAGGGACACGTGGGACCTTCAGGATCGGTTGAAGGCGTGTTTGCTCGGTGAGGGATGTGCGGATCCTTGTGTCGGCTTGCCGAAGGATAGCCTCGGCAAAGCGACGACCTCCTGGTGGTGGAGACGAGCGGGCTCGAGGGCGAGGGCACTCGGCTCCGGTTGGGAAGATACTGAGGGGTAGCCTCGGCACCGCTAGACCTCCTGGACCTAAATAGACGAGAGAGCTCGTCAGGGGGGACGGACCATGGTTCCAACCAATTTCCGCCCGATGCCAAAGTCAGATCTGGTCTAATAGGTGCTTGGTGGGATTGGGCTTGGTTCGCGGAGAGACCAAGCACCGATCTTTGGGCCGAGCTATAGAGGAGAAATATGTAAAGTTGGGATATGGTGTAAGAGTTTGTATGAGATACCTCCGTTATAGATCTGGGAGATCAGGCCCTTGAGATGATGCCTCTCCACTCCTCAAATAGGCGAGTCATCCCCCCGGTGTAATGGGCCATAACTGTCGTCATTGATGGCGACGTGCTAAGTGGGGAATGCTCACCCCAATATTTACCATGTTTTATGGATGGATGAATGTCATGAAGGTGGAGTGATGGCATTAAAGGTGGCTGCCATAATTGGCGAGCGCTCCCCTGATTTGAGGAGCGATTTCCTCCACTACGAAAAGTGGGCAGTCTTCGTCTTGGGTAGAGAAGCGTGGTATGCCTATGAGTTCCTTGGGCCAAAGCCCAAGGCCGTAGCAGGTTTGTTGACTAGTCATGGTTGACTTGGCTCCTCTGGACCCGGTAAAATGGTTGTATCAATTGCCCCCATCTTCCAAGCTCTACAGTTGTCGAGGTTGAGGTCGAGAGATGTAGTATAAGGGGGAGAAGTGGCTCCTTTTGTGAAATTGGTCCGACTTACGGAGTCGGCTAGTGACAATGACTTGTCGGTTCGGGATTCGTTCAGTGGCGAGGGGTGTTGCCCCTCGACTTACGGCTGACAACGTAGTAGGTAGGCCAGCTAGGGGAGTTGCCCCCAGCCTCATGACCGATCTTGTTCGTTCAGTGGTAGGGAAGTTGCCACCAGCCTCACGATCGATCTTGTTCATTCGATGGCGAGAGAGTTGTCCGTCGACTTACGACCGACGAAGGAGTGGGTCGGACAGCGGGGGGAGTTGCGCCCAGCCTTACGACTGATCTTGTTTGTTCGGTGGTGAGGGTCGTTGCCCCTCGACTTAC
Source organism: Scilla litardierei (assembly GCA_030789695.1). Taxonomy (NCBI): domain Eukaryota; kingdom Viridiplantae; phylum Streptophyta; class Magnoliopsida; order Asparagales; family Asparagaceae; genus Scilla; species Scilla litardierei. Next base: position 14,253 of record JAULAV010003354.1, read on the forward strand.
GGCCGATGAAGGAGTGGGTAGGCCAGCTGGGGGAGTTGCCCCCAGCCTTATGACCAATCTGTTCGTTCGGTGGCGAGGGGAGCGGCCCCTCGACTTACGGCCGACGAAGGAGTGGGTCAGCCAGCTGGGGGAGTTGTCCCCAGCCTTTCGACCGATTTGTTCGTTCAGTGGCAAGGGGAGTGGCCCCTCGACTTACGACCGATGAAGGAGTGGGTCAGCCAGCTGGGGGAGTTTCCCCAGCCTTACGACCGATCTGTTCGTTCGATGGCGAGGGAGTGGCCCCTCGACTTACGACTGATGAATGGGTGATCGGCCTGCTGTGGGACCTGCCCCCAACCTTACAGTTGATTTGTCCGTTCAGTGGTAAAGGGAGTGACCCCTCGACTTATGGCCGACGAAGGGGTGATCAGCCTGCTGGAGGACCTGCTCCAGCTTTACAGTCGATCTATTCATTCGATGACGAGGGGAGTGGTCCCTCGACTTATGGCCAATGAAGGGGTGATCTGCCTACTGGGGGACTTATCCCCAGCCTTACGGTCAATCTGTTCGTTCGGTGGCGAGGGAAGCGACCCCTCGACTTACGACCGATGAAGGGGTAATCGGCCTGCTGAGGACTTGCTCCAGATCTGTTCGTTTGGTGGCGAGTGGAGTGGCCCCTCGACTAATGTTTAACGAAGAAGTGAACGGCCTGCTGGGGGAGTTGCCCCCAGCCTTACGGTCAATCTGTTTACTCGGGGACAAGGGGAGTTGCCCCTCGACTTACGGCCGACGATGGAGTGATAGGCCTACTGGGGGAGTTGCCCCCAGTCTTACAGTCGATCTGTTCATTCGATGGCAAGTGGAGTCACCCCTCGACTTACGGCCGATGAAGGAGTGATTGGCCTACTGGGGGAGTTGCCCCCAACCTTACGATCGATCTGTTTGTTCGGTGGCAAGGGGAGTTCCCCTCAACTTACGGTCGACAAAGGAGTGGGTCGACCATGTGACGGCCTGCATCCGTCAAGATATATTTCCTAAGTATTTTCCATATTTTCAGGGATTATTGGAGTGGATTGTATTATTATATAATAATATAATATTAAAATAATATTATTCATGGCTGATACATACTTATAACTATGAACGTTGTCCAGACAACTTCAAACTCCGTCACCATAACTTTTAGGTCATAATAGACCATCAGTTCAAGTTTCGCGCGATTCTGAAGTCGGATTGATTAGGTACCCGCAGACCCGACACCAATGATCGAAACGACCTTTTTTATTTTTCACGAATTGGCTATAGCTCAAACTAAAATACGGACCATGTACTCGTGATCCCTACGTCGTCAGGAACGTACTCGTTTTTTTAATAATTTTTTCGGTATATTAAAAAAATATTTTTTAATAATATTAATAATAACATAATAATTAAAATAATATTTAAAAATAATTTCAGAATGCAAAACGTGGGATAAGATTTTTCTAAAACAAATATTATCATATCTAACCCTTTTTGACTAAGTAATTAATGCTTAATTAAACTATTATTAAAACTAACCTATAAATAACCCCCCTCTAACCCTTCTTCCTCCACCAGCAACCATCTTAGGTGAAAGCTCCGGCCAAATTCCGGCGAGCTCCTCCCCACTCCGGTGAGCCGCCACCATCCTCCTTCATCTTCACACCTTCAATCCCTCTCAATCTCTCTCTATCTCTCTCTAAAAATCAACAAAAAACAAGAAAACTCATGAACCCATCAAGGCCACTTCCGGCCATGGTCACCTCCGGCGATGACGACCCCCCTCCGGCGACGACGAACCCATTGCCTTCCTCCTCTCTCCCTTGATTCCTCTTTCTCCATTCTCTCTCCCTCTCTCCATTGTTGTACAAATCAAACAAAAAAAGGGGGCAGCAACAGGTTTCGGCCGGCGGCGGCCGGCCACCCCCACCTCCCCCTCCTTGCTTTTTCCCTTGGCTCCCCCTTGGTTTTCTCTCCATGGTTCACCTATAAAAAAAGAAGATGAAGAAGAAGATGGAACAAAATTTTTTTGTGAAAATTTTGACAGTATTGTGAAGAGAGTGGGATTTTGAAGGGAATTGTGAAGAGAATGGAATTTTGAAGTGATTTTTGTGTGAAGGGAATTTTGAAGTGATTTTTTGTGAAGGGAATTTTTTTAAAGTGAGTAGGAGTTAGAAAGAATAAAATAAAATGGAAATATAGGAAATTGTTTTTGTTATTGTATTTTATACGTGTATACGTGTACGTGCGTACGTGCACAGGCGTGAGTTGTATGGATGTAGTAACTTCAATTTTTAATGAATAAAATATGGGTGTGTGCATGTGGTGTTTGTAGGTAGACGTCCCGAGAAGACACTGACTCCCAGACACGGCACGGGACTCGCCCAAGGAACCGGACTGTAACTAGTCACGACCACAGGCAAGTATCAACCACCCTCTACACTGGGTCAAGTGTAGTTTACTTGTTCCGCATTAAAAGAATTGTTCTTATGCACTGTTGATGATGTGATGGGCCCATGAGGCCATATTGATACGAATACTAGTATGAACGTAATACACGGGATACGGGGTAGTCTTGAGCTACGAGGTGTACGAGAGTGACCGGGTCCAGCCTAATTTGGTAAGTTGTACCATCACCCTGCAGTGGATGGTAGGTAGATATTCCACGGGTTGCTCCATGGGATGTGTGCACTTATGGTTACACATCGTGCACTCAAGCTAAGGTTGATGCACTAGCTTATTTGTTTACTAGGTCACTATTGTTCAGTTACGACTACTGACTTGATACCACTGTTCTATTGACTAAATCGAGACTACTCGAACGTGGCAGAGCGGTATAATAATAAGCAGTCTTAAATTACTACTGGATCAATGTCAAGAAAGGATTGGAAAGGGGGTTGGTCAACCAAAGGACTTGTCATGCGGTCTTAGAAGTGACATGTGCCTTCAAGCCCTGACTGACTGGCTGATTTGGGAGTTAAGCTAGACTTCTTATTATTAGGCCAGCCTACACTATTAGATAGTCAAGTGACGTTGTTTCCTCTTGCTCGCTCATTACTTTCCTCCCATTACTTTCTGTTGGTTTTTACTTGCCGCTTAGCGCTGACATGTATCTCCTTATTTTCTTTGAAATACATGTTAGACTACGAGCCGACGGAGTACGTGGAGTACTACACTGGGGATGATCCCGTGGACCAGGGATCAAAGGACATTACTGGGCCCGCACCAACAGAGGAGTAGGAGTCTCCGACTCGTCCACAGCATCTGCCTTCCTTTACCGTCAGTGTGCTTTTCTTACCGCCAGTGTGTTCTTTACTTTCGAGTGCTGTATTTTACTCTCTGTCGAGTCGTTGTAGGCTGTACTATGAGGCCCAGTCCTGTACTACTTTTCATCTATTTGGATAATAAAGATGTTATGTGTTGCTTCTCTGAGTTGCGTGACAAGAACCTTCCTTTGATAGAATTACTATAGACGCTTATTGTGCATAAAGCGGAGAGGAAAAGGGGGGGAAATTCCTCCTTGTTTTATGCACATGCGGACCTTCGTCGTGTTCTCGCTCCCGGGTATTATGGGACGTGATGGAGTAATAAGAGAAATGTTAGAAATACAACACCAGATGCTACAACAGGGACCACCAACACCACCACAATCCGCTGAACCTGGGGTTAAGTAATTCTAGTAGCTTCGTCCGAAGACTTTCTCTGGAAAGGAAGGGCCACTGGAAGCTGAAGAATGGGCCCTAGCCAAGACAAGTTGAGCTCTGCTCGCGTCTCTCAAGTAGGATGGGTTGAAGTTGCAAAACTGCAACTGACTGACAATGCTCGAAGCTGGTAGGATCGTGAAGAACGATGTCTGGTTAAGCCTATCTCTTGGGGTATGTTCCGAGAAAGGTTCAACGCCCAATATTTTCCTCCATTATCCAAGAGAAAACTCCAACAGTGCTTTGTTAATCTGAAACACGGCAATAAGATTGTTGATGAGTATAAGGCAGAGTTCTCAATACTCAGTCATTTTGCTCCGCACATGGTCGAAAATCCAGAAGACTGTGCCAATCAGTTTCGTCAAGGCCTAAACCCCCCCGTATTCAAGCCTCGATGACTTCAGTGAAGCTGACTACTCTTGAGGATGTTCTGGAAGCTGCACAGAATCATGAAACAGTTGCACGACTTGACAGGGGATTTCAAGTTAATAAAGGCAAACGCCCAATGGAGCCTACCAAGAACAACTTTCATCCAACTCAGACCACCAATTTCCAGAAGCCAGCAGCTCCGGCCAATACCAAATCCACTACGGCGTGCCACTACTGCAACCGTGTTGGACACATCAAGAAGGACTGCCGTGTGTTCTTGAACCTGTGCATAGTGTGTGGGGCTTTTGACCATCTTGCCAAGGACTGTCCTCGTCGCACTATCAAACCAGCCAACCCTGTGATGGATTCAAGATCAGCTCAGCAAAAGCAACCCCTGCCTCCTCAGCAACAAGCTTTTCAGAATGCCAAGCTGAATCCACCAAGGCATCAGGCATTTACTATGAGTGTTGCTGACGCCGAGACCACTGATCAAGTGATCTCAGGTAACCTCTAGACCATAGTTTCATATATCATTTTATATCATATGCTTAGTTAGTGAGTATCTCTTGCAAAGACATTTAAAATCTTGACCTAGTATTATCTTAGTATCTGCATCTCCGGCTTTAGTTCTGTTTGATTCAAGAGCTTCACATAGCTTTTTGTCGCAAAATTTTGCAACAGATCATTCTCTTACTATCTGTGATCTTCCGAGATGTTGGAATGTCAACACTGGAAATGGCATAGTAAAGGTCTCTACCGGATGCAAGTCATGTCCACTAGTGATTTGTGGATGTGAACTGTTCGCTGATTTCATGATCATCAGCATAGCTAACTTTGATGCGATACTCGGCATGGATTGGTTAGGAAATTTCTACGCTAACATCGACTGTCACCAGAAGAGTGTAGTGTTTAAAATTCCTGAACATCCTGTGTTTGAGTTTATGAATGGGAGTCGTTCGCTTGGTCCTATCAAGTTTCAGGCCAAGCCGAATGAAGCAGTAGTCGGATCAATGCAGGTTGAGCCTGAGAAACCTTTAGTAGTTTAAGAGTTTGAAGACGTATTCCCTGAAGATATTTCGGGATTACCACCAGACCGAGATCTCGAATTCACTATTGACCTCACGCCAAACACTCAACCTATCTCCAAGGCTCCTTACAGCATGGCTCCTGCTGAATTAGAAGAACTTCGGAGTCAGCTCGACGACCTATTGCAGAAAGGATTGATACATCCCAGTGTGTCTCCTTGGGGTATGCCTGTCTTATTGGTCAAGAAAAAGGATGGATCGAGAAGAATGTGCGTGGACTATCAAGAACTGAACAAGGTGACTGTAAAGAATAAATATCAGTTGCCTCGCATCGATGATATTTTTGATCAACTCGGTAGATCACGAGTCTTCTCCAAGCTGGATCTCAGAAGTGGTTATCATCAAGTGAAGGTCAGAAATGAAGATATTCCTAAGACAGCTTTTAGGACCAAGTATGGGCACTACGAATTCGTAGTCTTGCCTTTTGGTGTGACTAACGCCCCAGCGGTATTCATGAATCTCATGAACCTTATATTCTATGAGTTCTTGGATAAATTCGTAGTTATCTTCATCGACGACATCCTGGTCTACTCAAAGAGCGAGGAAGATCATGCCAAGCATCTATAGATAGTTTTGCAGACTCTGCATTGTCATCAATTCTATGCCAAGTACAGCAAGTGTGAATTCTGGCTTGATCGAGTCACCTTTCTTGGACATTTAGTTTCGGGAGATGGTATTTCCGTCGATCCTGAGAAATTCGCATGTGTTAGAAACTGGCCGACACCTCAGTCAGTTTCGGACATCCGCAGCTTTCTAGGATTAGCTGGTTATTATCACCGATTCATCAAGGACTTCTCAAAGATTGCTGAGCCGATGACTCGACTGACTAGGAAAGATGTTAAGTTTGTTTGGTCTAAAGCTTGTGAGCAAGCATTCAGAGGATTGAAGATAAAGCTAACAACCGCACCAGTTCTAACTATTCCAGATAGAACTGGAGGGTTCGAAGTTTACTGTGATGCATCAGGAAAAGGTCTTGGAAGTGTTCTGCATCAACATGGTCGCGTAGTTTGACGTGCGTTTATATTCTATATATTCATGCACATCTTCTTTGTGATTTTCCGTTGATTTCCATCGTTTCATATCCGTTCTTTAGTGTTTTTTTGTATCTTTTCACTTTCTCCATGTTTTTGTGAAAATGCAGGAGATTGCCAGTGTTGGGGACGTTTAAAGAAGATATCTTGAGCCCCTGGAGCAACGGGAGGAGTCACGCGTGATCCAGAGGGTCAAACGAAGAAGATTGCTATATTTCAGCCCTCAACCGATCGGGTGGACACAGCCACCCGATCGGTTAATGCACGCGTATCCAACCCGGACAGAGGCTGAAGTGAAGAAGCAGTTCAACTGACCGGGTCGTCGATCAGTTGAATCCAACAGAACTCTCGGCCATTTGGAGCTGATTTCCAACCGATCGGGTGACTTATCACCCGATCGATTCATCTGTAGCCGCATCGCCCCAAATATCGAACCGATGGCTCCACCCGCTCTCCTCAGTGCCCGGTTGAAGCTCCCGAAGCCCGATGGCCAAAGCAACAAGCAGCTCACCCAATCGGTTGACATTTCAACCGATCGGGTGGCATTTTCTTCCCCTTTCGCACACAGCTGCTCATTCATTGAAGCTCTTCTATCATTCCAGAGGGAATTTGGGTGATCTCTTATTTTTCTAGTGTCGGCATCGTTGTTAGCTTTCCAACGATAGGTCGCTTGCCCAAATCCGATTTTTCTACATTTTTCTGGAATTTTCTGAGCGCAGCTATGTGCTGAAATTGGGTGCTGTCTGGAATTGAACTTCACCCGATCGGGTGAGCTATCCACCCGACTAGGTGAGCTCATTTTTTGCCATTTTGAGCCTCTGTTTCATTCCACCCGATCGGGTGAACTTCCACCCGATCGGGTGGGCCGGTTTTGACAGTTTAATGGGTTTTCTGGAACCAAACCGGTCAATTTTTTTTTGGGTGTGTTATTTATATGGTTTGGGGCACGACTTGGGGATGATTCTCTCCCATTTTTTCAGTAGTTTTCCTCCCCTTTCTTGGGATTTTTAGGTTAGGTTAGATTAGGTTTTCTATTGCAATAAATCTTGTAAAGGATTGAAGATTCAAATGCGAGATAAGTATTTCTTTCTCTTGTTTTCCATTGTTTTGTATCGTGTTTATTTTGCTTGATGGTGAACGTTTGTATTTCTTTTCTGTTGCTTGTTTTTATGTTCTTCACCATTGAGTAGTATTGATGAACCCTAATACGGGTTAGGGTAGGATTGATGCTTGGGATTTACATTTGACTTGATTGCATGGTATGTGTTCGATGAAATGTGTCAATGGGGATTTCTAGCAATCTGAGTCCAATTCGTATGGCAATACGCTAGTTGTATTGGGGATTGGGGTCCGGTGTCTTGTCCAGTCAAGATCCACTTCGATGTATTGCTAAAAATCACATTCGACCTTTTTGGCCATTAGGGCTACGCGGAGGTGTTTCATTGTCATTGGCAGGAGAAAGACCGCCTCTGACTGTCAGGCCAATGTGGAATAAACTTGGCGGTTGACTCCCTAGCCATAGCTCACGCCCCTAGCGTAGACATCGAGTCCTCGCGCGTGGGAACGGCTTGGACGAAATGTTGGGAGTTATCATTGTAGACTTAATGCTCCCGGTTGCGGAAGGTGTTAATGGACATGGGAATGCCCACCATCTGAAACCGGGTAGACCTAGCGTACTAGGCACCGACCAGAATATCGGGCCATGGGCGCTAGGTACCACCTTTTGGGGGCAATGTCTCACCCTGGGTCAAGTCAAATGCCAAGTGTCATGAATGCTCTAGCCAGTGTTAGCGGGGATTCATTTCGTGTCTTTTTATTTCTTCTCTTTATTTCTACACTTCCACTCACATTATCCACGTAGCTAGCACACAACCTAGGCAAGGCTAGTAGCCGTTCAAGCCATCCACCTCCCTGAGTTCGATAAACCCACACCCTACACTAACCGTGCACTTGTAGTAAAACGACACCGCGCCCAAACCGTAAACGGGGCGCCGGTCAAGTTTTTGGCGCCATTGCTGGGGAGGCGTTCGGTTTGATATTAGCTTAGCTTGGGTTCATTAGAATACGCAAAAAAATACAATACAATAACCAAGAAATTTTTTCCCCACCATTATATTATCTTTTTGTTATTTTCTTGTACTATTGACGCTCCTCTCTAGTTTTCTTATTTTTGTTGTCCAGGTATCTTTGGTGTAACCATGTGGAGATCAAATTTCGATGCTCAGATGGGAGGATACGATCCTTATTCAGTTTTGGTTTGTGAGACTTGTGGGATGGTAGGGCTCATGTATTACGACTGCCAATTTATGCTTGAGAGCCTCCCCCTACACCAAGACCAAACATTTTCCCACAACCTTAGCCCAAACACCTCACATCCATTTCCTCAACCTTATATCCCTCCACCAATGCAAGAAGAATCAAGCCTCGTGTCTCTCCTTGAAAGTGCCATGTTTAACCAAGGCCAAATATTACAAAGCTTTATGGTACCAATCACCGAGTCTACACCAAGGAGAGTGGATGAAGGAGAGGATATACCCACTTCCATGGTTGAGACCACCATCTCATCTGACACCATAGACACATCTCATGCCGATACCCCATTTTTTCAACACTACCACTTGGATGACGAAGCATTTTTTGATGATGATAGTGAGGATGGGGTGATTTCTATAGGTTCTGTGGGAGAGACTTCTTGTCTTGATTTGGATACCCCACATGAGTCCTATGAGAGCACCAAGGAGTTTACAGAGATTATGCATACCGTCGAGGAGGATGTGCGTGAGGACGAGGACACCACAACCACATACGAGGGGTCCGCTCTACATCCACCTCCACAGCCATCTCTGTCGTAGCTTCTTCCTTAGTCTGTGGTCAACCACGAGGATGTCATTCAGGACATCGGGCAGATGGTGGAGTATGATCATATCGTCGAGGAGAATGTGCATGAGGGCTTGGATACGATGGTCCACTCCATGGAGCCCGAGTCACATCTACCTTTACCGTCGCTCTCCACTTCTTCTGCGACTGGGCATCTACTTGAGCATATTGCCCATATTCAGGGAAATTTTCATACTCACTCTCACTCCACTTTTGAGTCTCGCTTTTCACTTCCTATTTCTTTAGACTCATATATATTTGACACACCATATCTCTCGCAGGACACATGATCTACTTCCCTTGAGGTATGTTGTGGTGTGTCACCACCTGGAGAGCCACTTCTCATGGAGAGCGAGGATTTGGTCGTTGCTAGTACAGAGGATATAGACCCATTCTCAGGGAGTATTTGCCTCACTTTTATTATTTTCCCATCTTATGTTGACGATTATCTCTGGGATACATTTATTTTGGGAAATAATTTCTTGCCATGGACTAATGCACCTCGTCCTTTGCAGGTCACAGGTGGACACCTACCAAGGATGCTTGGAGGTGCATTGCTTGGGTCCATTGGCACATGTGGCACAACGCTTCTGGCGGAGCCACAGCAGTTAGAGCAGCTACCTGCCCCACTCCAGATTTTGGATCCGCCCATGCTCAGGTGTATCCTAATCCAGGAGTGTAAAAATTTACCGCTTTCTAGTTTAAATTTGAATAATCTCGTCTCCTCTCATTAGCGAGGGAAGCGTATCTAGGATTCGCTTTTGCATCATAATAACCCATCATGGCATGCCCTTCTATCACTTCTCCCGCCCACACCCCCACATCCTCTACCGAGGAGGACGAGGACACTTCCTCTTCTGCATTCTGACTTCTTTCTTTTCCGATTTTACCCCTAGCATATTTCTGCATCACATTGATCATATCATTTCGCTAGCATTGCCATGTTCAGCTTGGGGGAATCGACTTTTGTGCATACTGTCGTGTGATGGCTTTGTCGTGTGTTTGTTTTAATGTGATGTTTATTTGTGTGTTTCTTTTTCATTATTTTTCAGTTTTGTTTGTGTGTTTTTTCATGTTTTTCACTTTTTTGTGTCGGTGCGTACTTCCCCCCATTTTTGCTGTCCTCTCGTATTTACTACTATTGCATTGAGGGCAATGCAAGTTTCAGCTTGGGGGAGTCGCACTTCATGCGTCATTTGTGTCGTTTTCTTCGTTTTGAGTCATTTTTCTTCGTGGTTTTCTTTTTTCTTCTCTTCTTTTTCCTCTCTCTCCTAGAGATGACCCCATATGATGAATTGCCACAAAACTACACACACACCTAGCATGGCTTCGATAATCACTTTCACTAACCCTAGGAAGTCGAGTCCTACTGCATGTATGCTTCGTGGGTCCACTTTGCTTTTATGTGAGTCGTGAGTCGTGACTAGCTAGGTGGCGTGCTTCTACTTTGTGATGTTGATTTATATACCTATCCTTGGTTGACCCCTAGATTATCATGCTTCGATTTTAATATTCGGTATTTTCTCCTACTGTCTGCTTCTATATGCATGCTATATATATATTGTATACTTCATTTCGCATGTGTCGGGATTCCACAATTAAGGACTAGGATAACCCATTTAGCCCATGCTCTAATTAGCGAGAATAGTTTCCTTTGCCCAAGTGTTTAGATTCCGATTTCTTTTTTGTTTTACTTGGTGCAAATCCCCTCATCGTGTGTCGTTCTCCCACTTGGGAGAGTACACATGTATATATCCCAAAATCCAAAAAATCCAAAAAGGAGAGAAAAGAAAAACCCAAAAAAAGGAAAGAAAAGAGGACGAAGAAAAAAATATGTATAGCCAAAAATCCAAAAAAAAATATAAATACCCAAAACCCGAAAAAAATTCCAGTGTGAATATTTTTCCTATCTATCGAGAATAAAGGGAAGGCGAGAATTCGCACCGAGTGTTCTACTCCACATCTTCTCAACCTCCATCATTTTCGAAAACACTTGGCATAGGGACTTTCTAGATATTATCTAGGCGATAATATGGTGATTTCCTAGTCCCTAGCTGTGGAGTCCCCGATGCATGATACGTTTCCATTCTTACGCTCTTCTCATGCATGCTTGAGCTTCTACACACCGCAATTTCGAATTGAATCGATATTTGGGTCTTTCTTTGGGTATGTGTATATAGAGCTGTATTGCACGATGTAGACAGTGACACCGTTTACTAGCATACGACTACACTCACTCGTGCTTCACCGCGGGGGCCCATGACACTTGTTGGACTCATATTCCCTGGTTTAGTGTTGTGTTTTGTCACATGCTTGCATAGTGTGGCGTGTTTGGTTTTGTTGGCTCTGATAGGCGATCTAGGATTTTTTCTTTCTCTTTCAGTCTCTTTCTCTCTATTTTACCCTCCGAGCTCCTACTCTCACTGGTCTTCCTCGAGGACGAGGAAGAGTTCAGCTTGGGGGATTTTAACGTGCGTTTATATTTTATATATTCACGCACATCTTCTTTGTGATTTTCCGTTGATTTCCATCGTTTCATATCCGTTCTTTAGTGTTTTTTGTATCTTTTCACTTTCTCCATGTTTTTGTGCAAATGCAGGAGATTTCCAGCATTGGGGACGTTTAAAGAAGATATCATGAGCCCCCGGAGCAACGGGAGGAGTCACGCGTGATCCAGAGGGTCAAATGATGAAGATTGCTATATTTCAGCCCTCAACCGATCGGGTGGACACAGCCACCTGATCGGTTGATGCACGTGTATCCAACCCGGACAGAGGCTAAAGTGAAGAAGCAGCTCAATCGACCGGGTCGTCGATCGGTTGAATCCAACAGAACTCTCGGCCATTTGGAGCTAATTTCCAACCGATCGGGTGACTTATCACCCGATCGGTTCATCTGTAGCCGCATCGCCCCAAATATCGAACCGACGGCTCCACCCGCTCTCCTCAGTGCCCGGTTGAAGCTCCCGAAGCCCGATGGCCAAATCAACAAGCAGCTTACCCGATCGGTTGACATTTCAACCGATCGGGTGGCCTTTTCTTCCCATTTCACACACCGCTGCTCATTCATTCAAGATCTGCTATCATTCCAAAGGGAATTTGGGTGATCTCTTATTTTTATAGCGTCGGCATCGTCGTTATCTTTCCAACGATAGGTCGCATGCCCAAATCCGATTTTTCTACATTTTTCTGGAATTTTCTGAGCCCAGCTATGTGCTGAAATTGGGTGATGTCTGGAATTGAACTTCACCCGATCGGGTGAGCTATCCACCCGACCGGGTGAGCTCATTTTTTGCCGTTTTGAACCTCTGTTTCATTCCACCCGATCGAGTGAACTTCCACCCGACCGGGTGGGCCGGTTTTGACAGTTTAATGGGTTTTCTGGACCCGAACCGGTCAAGTTTTAGGGGGGGTTATTTATTTGGTTTGGGGCACGACTTGGGGATGATTCTCTCCCATTTTTTCAGTAGTTTTCATCCCCTTTCTTGGGAGTTTTCGGTTAGGTTAGATTAGGTTTTCTATGGCAATAAATCTTGTAAGATTCAAACGCGAGATAAGTATTTCTTTCTCTTGTTTTCCATTGTTTTGTATTGTGTTTATTTTGCTTGATGGTGAATGTTTGTATGTCTTTTCTGTTGCTTGTTTTTATGTTCTTCACAATTGAGTAGTATTGATGAACCCTAATACGGGTTAGGGTAGGATTGATGCTTGGGATTTACATTTGACTTGATTGCATGGTATGTGTTCGACGAAATGTGTCAATGGGGATTTCTAGCAATCTGAGTCCAATTCGTATGGCAACACACTAGTTGTGTTGGGGATTGGGGTCCATTGTCTTGTCCAGTCAAGATTCGCTTCGATGTATTGCTAGAAATCACATTCGACCTATTTGGCCATTAGGGTTACGCGGGGGTGTTTCATTGTCATTGGCGGGAGAAAGACCGCCTCTGACCGTCGGGCCAAGGGGAAATAAACTTGGCGGTTGACTCCCTAGCCATAGCTCACGCCCCTAGCGTAGACATCGAGTCCTCGCGCGTGGGAACGGCTTGGACGAAATGTTGGGAGTTATCATTGTGGCCTTAATGCTCTCGGTTGCGGAAGGTGTTAATGGACATGGAAATGCCCACCGTCTGAAATCGGGTAGACCTAGCGTACTAGGCACCGACCGGAATATCGGGCCATGGGCGCTAGGTACCACCTTTTGGGGCAATGTCTCACCCTGGGTAAAGTCAAATACCAAGTGTCATGAATGCTCTAGCCAGTGTTAGCGGGGATTCATTTCGTGTCTTTTTATTTCTTCTCTTTATTTCTACAATTCCACTCACATTATCCACGTAGCTAGCACACAACCTAGGCGAGGCTAGTAGCCATTCAAGCAATCCACCTCCCTGAGTTCAATAACCCGCACCCTACACTAACCGTGCACTTACGGTAAAACGACACCGTGCATAAACCGTAAACGGGGCGCCGGTCATAGTTGCATATGCTTCTCGGCAATTGAAGAATCATGAGAAGAATTATCCATCACACGACTTAGAGTTGGCAGCCGTCATCTTTGCTCTGAAGATTTGGAGACATTTTCTATTAGGAGAGCAAGCAAAGATATTCGCTGACCACAAGAACTTGAAGTATATTTTCACACAGAAGGAGCTCAACATGAGACAACGAAGATGGTTGGAACTCATGGCTGATTATGACATGGACCTCCAGTATCATCCTGAAAAGGTGAAAGTCGTGTTTGATGCATTGAGTCGACTACCAACAGTCATGATTCTGACGACTCAATAGAGACATCAACAAGGCCTGAAAGAGATGGGAATCGAAGTCGTCTTACTAGGAGCTACATCACCATTGATGAACATGCAAATCCAATCTACCATCATCGATCGGATCAAAGCTGCTCAGTCTGGAGACGCGAAGCTGCAGAAGATCAAGCAACAAGTTGAAGCTGGTCCACGAACAGAATTTCGTATTCATGAAGATGGGTCTTTGAGGTATGGAAGTCGCATCGGTGTACCTTCAGGAGAAATCAGGGAAGAGCTGCTGAAGTAAGCACACAGCTCTCCTTACTCTATACATCCAAGTGGTACCAAGATGTACAAAGATCTGCGACTAAACTTCTGGTGGATTTGAATGAAAAGAAGCGTGGCTCGAAGCATCGCCAAATGCCTCGTATGTCAGCAAGTGAAGGATGAACATCATCGAGCCACTGGATTGCTTTAACCTTTGCCTATTCCAGAGTGGAAATGGCAACCCATCACTATGAACTTCGTGACTGGACTACCTCAGAGCTCAAAACAAAATGATGACATCTGGGTGATCGTTGATCGATTAACCAAGTCGGTACATTTCATACCATTCCGAGTAGGACAATCCACGGAAATACTCGCGAAGAAGTATATGGAGGTAATGATATATATCATACCTTTAAACTCCTTGCAGTATACATAGTGATATCTGATTATTGCAGGAAATTGTAAGGCTACATGGTGTTCCAGTGAGCATCGTCTCTGACCGAGACACGAGGTTCACCTCACATTTCTGGAAGAGCCTACAATCAAATCTGGGCACACATCTCAAATTCAGCACTGCGTATCACCCGCAAACTGATGGACAATCAGAGTGTACCATCCAGATTCTTGAAGATATGCTGAGAGCATACATGCTGGACTTCAAAGGATCATGGAAAGATCATCTGTACTTGGTAGAATTTTCTTACAACAACAGCTACCAAGCCAGCATCTGCATGGCCCCTTTTGCGGCCCTCTATGGAAGAAAATGTCGATCTCCCTTAAGTTGGGATAACATTGGTGACCGAGAGCTTTTAGGTCCAGAGATGATCGTGGAAGCTGTTGATGTGTTGCGTCCTATCAGAGACAAGCTGAGAATCGCACAAGATCGCTACAAGCACTGGGTTGACGCCAAGCTTCAACATTTGGAATTTCAACCTGGAGACCATGTTTTTCTAAAGATATCACCAAACAGAGGAGTGATACGCTTTGGAAAACGAGGAAAGCTCAGTCCGAGATTCATCAGACATGTGCTAGAGCGAGTTGGAGAAGTAGCTTATCATCTGGCCCTGCCACCATCATTGGAGGGAGTTCATGATGTCTTTCATATCTCCCAGCTCCGTCGTTACATCAGCGACCCCAAGCATGTAGTCGACCACTCGGAGATTACTGTTCATCCGGATCTCACCTATGAGCAGCAACTGGTGTAGTTCATAGACCGTCGACAGAAGACTCTCAGGAACAAAGTTGTTGAGCCAGTGAGAGTTATGTGGCATCATAATTCGCCTGGTGAATCCACCTGGGAACATGAGGAAATGCGTGAGCATTATCTTCATCTCTTTTCTTAAATTCCGAGGACGGAATTTTTATAAGGTGGGTAGGATGTGACGGTTTGTATCCGTCAAGATATATTTCCTAACTAGTTTCCATATTTTCAAGGATTATTGGAGTTGATTGTATTATTATATAATAAAATAATAATAAAATAATATTATTAATGGCTGATAAATACTTATATATATGAACGTTGTCCAGATGACTTCAAACTCCGTCACCATGACTTTTAGGTCATAATAGAGCATCTGTTCAAGTTTCATGCGATTCCGAAGTCGGGTTGACTAGGGACCTGCAGACCCGACACCAATGATCGAAACGACCTTTTTATTTTTCACGAATTGTCTATAGCTCAACCTAAGATACGGACCATGTATTCGTGATCACCGCGTCGTCAGGAACGTACTCGTATTTTTACATAATTTTTCCGGTATATTTCAAAAAATACTATTTTTTAATAATATTAATAATAACATAATAATTAAAATTATATTAAAAAATAATTTCAGAATGCAAAACGTGGGATAAGATTTTTCTAAAACAAATCTTATCATATCTAACCCTTTTTGACTAAGTAATTAATTCTTAATTAAATTATTATTAAAACTAACATATAAATAACCCCCCTCTAACCCTTCTTTCTCCACCAGCAACCATCTCCGACGAAAGCTCCGGCCAAATTCCGGCGAGCTCCTCCCCACTCCGATGAGCCGCCACCATCCTCCTTCATCTTCACACCTTCAAACCCTCTCAATCTCTCTCAATCTCTCTCTAAAAATCAACAAAAAACAAGAAAACTCATGAACCCATCAAGGCCACTTCCGGCCATGGCCACCTCCAACGACAACGACCCCCCTTCGGCAACGAACCCATTGCCTTCCTCCTCTCTCCCTTGATTCCTCTGCCTCCATTCTCTCTCTCTCTCTCTCTCTCTCTCTCTCTCTCTCTCTCTCTCTCTCCATTTTTGTACAAATCAAATAAAAAGGGGGGGCATCAGCATGTTTCGGCATGCTGCTGCCAGCGGCCGCCGGCGACCGGCAACGGCTGGAGAGGGCTGGCCGGCGACGGCCGGCCACCCCTCCTCCCCATCCTTGCTTTCCCCCTTGGCTCCCCCTTGCTTTTCTCTCCATGGTTCACCTAGAAAAAAAGAAGAAGAGGAAGAAGATGGAACAAAAAAATTTTGAAAATTTTGACAGTATTGTGAAGAGAGGGGGATTTTGAAGGGAATTGTGAAGAGAAGAGAATTTTGAAATAATTTTTGTGTGAAGAGAATTTTGAAGTGATTTTTTTGTGAAGGGAATTTTTTTTTAAAATGAGTAGGAGTTAGAAAGAACAGAAGAAAATGAAAATATAGGAAATTGTTTTTGTTATTGAATTTTATACATGTAAACGTGTACGTGCGTACGTGCACAGGCGTGAGTTGTACGGATGTTGTAACTTCGATTTTTAATGAATAAAATATGGGTGCGTGCTTGTGGTGTTTGTAGGTAGACGTCCCGGGAAGACACCAACTCCCGGACACAGCACGGGACTCACCCAAGGAACCGGACTGCAACCAGTCATGACCACAGGCAAGTATCAACCACCCTCTACACTGGGTCAAGTGTAGTTTACTTCTTCCACTTTAAAAGAATTGTTCTTATGCACTGTTGATGATGTGATGGGCCCATAAGGCTATATTGATACGAATACTAGTTTGAACGTAATACATGGGATACGGGGCAGTCTTGAGCTACAAGGTGTACGGGAGTGACCGGGTCCACACTTATTTAGTAAGTTGTACCATCACCCTACAGTGGATGGTAGGTAGAAATTCCACGGGTTGCTCCATGGGATGGGTGCACTTATGTTTACACATCGTGCACTCATGCTAAGGCTGATGCATTAGCTTGTTTGTTTACTATGTCACTATTGTTCAGTCACGACTACTAACTTGATACCAATTTTCTACTGACTAAATCGAGACTACTCGAACGTGGCAGAACAGTGTAATAATAAGCTGTCTTAAATTACTATTGGATCAGTGTTAAGAAAGGATTGGGAAGGGGGTTGGTCAACCAAAGGACTTGTCCTGCAGTCTTAGAAGTGACATGTGCCTTCAAGCCCTGACTGCTTGGCTGATTCGGGAGTTAATCTAGACTTCTTATTATTAGGCCAGCCTACACTATTAGATAGTCAAGCGACGTTGTTTCCTCTTGCTCGCTCATTACTTTCCTACCTTTACTTTCTGTTGGTTTTTTTTCTTGCCGCTTAGCACTGACATGTATCTCATTGTTTTCTTTGAAATACATGTTAGACTACGAGTCGATAGAGTACGTGGAGTACTACACTGAGGACGATCCCGTGGACCAGGGATCAAAGGACGTTAATGGGCCCGCACCTATACAGGAGTAGGAGTCTCCGACTCGACCACAGCATCTGCCTTCCTTTACCGTCAGTGTGCTTTTCTTACCGCCAGTGTGCTATTTACTTTCGAGTGATGTACTTTACTTTCTGTCAAGTCGTTGTAGGCCGTATTATAAGGCCCAGTCCTGTACTAATTTTCATCTATTTGGATAATAAAGATGTTGTGTGTTGCTTCTCTGAGTTGCATGAAAAGAACCTGCCTTCGATGGAATTACTATAGACGCTTATTCTGCATAAAGCGGAAAGGAAAAAAGGAAAAAAATTCGTCGTTGTTTTATGCACATGCAGACCTTCATCGCATCCTCACTCCCAAATATTATGGGATGCGGGGCGTGACAGACCAGCTGGGTGAGTTGCCCCAGCCTTACGACCGATCTGTTCTTGTCTGGATCCCAGCTTTAGCTTAAGCTCCAGTCTGGCCAACAGAGGTTAAGTGCCATCGCCTGAGTTTCTCTACTGTTGGGGGAGCTTGGAATATGGAGGTAGTACTAGTCCTCCAATATGGCGCTATCTTTGCCCCCTCTGTGGCTCGAGTTTGCCCTGAAAGGTGGGAAACTCGAGTTGTCGGAAATTTAATCGTGTTGGCGTAAGTCGGGTGACCTGTGGGATTGTCTGCAGGCTCGGACTGTGGTAGGTCCGCTAGCTCGGCTTGGTCAGCAGCTCCGTAGAGTTAGGGAAAACTTTGTAAGGTCTGTAAGGTGGCTCGAAGGCTTGACAAGGAGGTCCATAGGGTTACTGGGCTTTGATTTTGACGAAGATGCATCACTGTATGTGGAATGAACTTGGAGATGCCTCTGAGGAAAATTTGGAGATGACTCTGCGGATATGATCTCCTTGAAAGTGCCAGTGGCCATTTGCTTGTCTCTCAAATTTCTCCCTAGGGGTTTTGGCAGTTGATCTAAGCTATGACTGAGCACCTCTTCATTGAAATCTAATAGTTCTTGGAAGACTAACGTTGTTTTGATGATGATCAATACATTATGTTAGTGTGTTAATCAATCTTATGTTTTAGTATCAGTTTTTCTTAATGATTTATGTTGATGAGACAAAGCATAATGCTTGGAGGATATTACACGGGATATCTTAAAGACCTCCAATGGTGATGGTGTGCTCAAGCTTGGATGAAGTCATGAAGATCATCTAATGAAGCCAAAGCTTGGAGCATGATGATGGATGGACATCTAGGGGGCAATGACAAAGCTTGGAGCATGATGAAGGGAAGCTTATCAAGGGGTGCCAAAGCTTGGAGATGATGGGGAGCATCAAGGTATCGTGAGCTTGAAGATTTGACTCTAGAAGATGCTATATGTAATCCACGTAATTTCTATTACTTGTATTTCTCTTTTTGAGTCTAGGATTATTGTAATGCATTGATAGATGGTCATACTCTCATTCATATGCATTTAACCATCTTAGTGAGCCTTAGGATTATCATAGAATCTAACCTAATAGGTTCATCTAGCCCAAAGACTCAATTGGAGTCTGTGGCTCTCCAACAGTCGTCTGATGAAGGTTTTACAGTTGACTGGGTGATTCCAGTCGTCTGTCGAGCCTTCTATAGTCGACTGTGGTGCACTGCTCAAGTCAACATTTTTATTGACTCTTCTTGAGCTTTTCGCATCAGTCGACTGATGTTCAATTTACAGTCGTCTGTGTTTCTACAGTCGCCTGTGAATTGGTCAACAGCTGACTGTGTGCATTTTGCATTTTCTGGGCTTCATCCCAATTTGCAAGACAGTCGACTGATGATGTTTTTACAGTCGCTTGTATATTTACAGTCACCTGTGGAATGGCCATCAGTCGTCTGAAATGCGTTAGTACAAAATATGCATCTCTCTCTGTTTTCTCCATCATATGCAGCAGTCGACTGATGAAGGATAAACAGTCGCATATCTATTTTACATTCGACTGTTATTTGTTCATCAGTCACCTGTATGCATACTGGGAGTTAGAGTGCATCTCTCTATTTTTCTCCATCCCCTGCAGCAATCGCCTGATGAAGGATATACATTCGACTGTCTGTTTTATAGTCGCATGTGTAGTCTTCTACAGTTGACTGTCCTGGCTCAGATTATAGCCGTTAGGATTTTTCTAGCCGTTGAACAGTCGACTGTCTTTTGTTCATCAGTCGACTGTCTGTGCCATAAACTGCCAAAATCTAGCCGTTGCAGATTTCTTCCCTTTCGATTTTTGGCTGGTTTTATGGGTTCCTTTGGATTTCCTATATATAGGAGTTGGCTTAGTTCATTTAGAACTCTTGGTTATTATTGAATATCTTTGAGAACTAATAGCCACTCCTAATCTCTCACATTCCCTCATTTAGAGCTTCAATCTTATGTTATAGCATATAAGCTCTAGGGAATTTCTCCAAGGGATCTAATTCTCATTCCTTTCTTGGAGAACATCTTTCTTCTCTTCATTTCAAACACTCAAGTGAGAAGAGTTAAGATTCATTCCTAGAAGAGAAAAAGATAATCAAGTGCAATCAAAGCCTCATCTCAAGCACTTGAGTTCCACGTGCATGCCTTCTTCTTCCTATTGGTAAGATCATATCAAGGCATATGTAAGTGTTGTTTCGTTTTGTTTTATGTTCGAAACCCTAATTCTCTTTGTGGGAATTAGATACTCTCTTTGTGGGAGTTACTCTCTTTGTGGGAGTTTCATGTCCTAGTGTAGGGCTAACCCTAATTCTCTGTGTGGAAGTTAGTAATTCTCTGTGTTGAAGTTTGACCCTTGTGTAGGGTTGGTTAGGTCCTTGTGTAGGATAAAATCCTCTGTGTGAGGTATCTCTATGTGAGATTGTATTCACTTTACTTTGTGGGAATTATAGTGAATACTGGTATGGCTGGACGTACCCAAGTTTTGGGGAACTATGGTAATATCCTTGTGTTTGCGATTGTTGTTGTTGAGCATACTCTTTAATTTCCGTTGCTTATTGTGCTTTAATTTCAGTAACTTTTAATTAAGCACTTTGCTTGCTATTACACTATTCACCCCCTTCTAGCATGTGTAGCCCCGTAGGGTCCCTTACAAAATCAACAGCCACCGCGACAGTGAATATGCCGTATGCCACCAATATCACTACCAAATTACTCGGGGGAATTAGAGTAGGACCAACTGGTGTGAGGCAAAACCTCGAGCCCGAATACTAAAATGTCCCCTTTATTTGATCTTGATGTCGTCATCAAACTCGGCAAGATCAGAGCTTGGTGGCCCCTGAGCGGATGCGACGATGCAAATTTTGACCTCCATTGTTCGTGTCAGAGGAGGTGATTAGTGACGATATCGGATCACATCAGTACCTGGTGGATCTCCATTGAGATCCTGTCTGGGCACGCGAACATGCCGGCGACCCTGGTATGCTCAAAGTTGATGTCGACACTTTCTAGCCTCGGCGGTGGTGAGCCGAGCTTCCCGAAGTTAGCTCGGTATATGTAGGTAGTGTCGGCCTCGGCAGAGGGAGCTGTGCGATAGGGAGGCACTCCAGCGTGATCGCAGCATAGACAGGGAAGCCATTCGGCTGGGAGGCAGTGGCGGGTCGGCATCCTTGGTTGAGGGAGCAGCTCGGCACTGCTCGATCCCTGAAGATCGGTGATCACTCCATATTTTATACCTTTTTTCTGCATGTTTTCATGTCGTTTTGATCGTCCATATTGCGTTTTTCATGATTATTCGACGATATCACGTTGATTTTCACTATTTCTTGTTTTTGTCGTATTTCAGAAGATTTGGAGCGATTTGGAGCGAAAATAAGATCAAATGATTTTCGCGCACTTCGGAGTGTCACCCATGACTTATTTGAGGAGTTATCAGCGATAGAGTATGAGCAGAAGAAGAAGGAATTCCATAGGATCGACGAGGAGGCGAAAAGGAGAAGAAAGGAGCCAAGATACAGCCCACTCAGTCGAGTACACTATTCACTCGGCCGAGTCAGGAGCTGTACTCGGCCGAGTAAAATGGATACGCAAAGCAAATTTTTAGCATTTACTCGGCCGAGCAAGGAAGTCCACTCGGCCGAGTGAGAAAGCTCACTCACCCGAGTGGTACAGAGAATTCGTCCAGAGAAGCTGCCAAGTTACTGGAATTTCTAAGGAAGCCCACTCGGCCGAGTATGATTGCTCACTCGGCCAAGTGAAGAAGTCCACTCGGCCGAGTCAGTCAGAGAGACAGATCCCTGAGACCCCCGAACTTACTGTTTTTATATTGGGTCTGTGTCACTCGGCCGAGTGACCCTCTCCGACTGCTGCTAGGATTGCGAATTCTGGGCTGCGCAGGGGCAGTTTTGTCACGATGTTTTGGACGATTTTGGCATGTATTTAAACCAAGTTTTAGACATAGTTTTAAAGAGGACTTGAACTATTTTTTAGAGACTTCTATTATGTTTTTGAGGGCTATTCTTTTGTGAAATCTCAGCTGGAGATCATTGGCGACATTATTGGTTTGTTCTTTCTTGCTAAAAACTCATTTTTATGACTTGTTTCTTCTTTGCAATGAATTGTGCTATGATTCCATCTATTATTTTTGAGATCTTCATGATGATTAGTGAGTAGTTCCTTCGTTCTAGGGCATGTGGATGAACCATATGGACCCGATCTTTGAATTGTGATGAATTTATAGATTTGTTGCTAGAATTGATATTGGTTAGGTTGTGATTGATTTATTACGAGTAGCTAAGAATTCATGTCGATTGGGATTTGCAAGAGATTGGATCCCAATTGATGGGACGACCTAGATATTCGATTTAGATTAGTAATTGAAACTCTCTAGATTTGGTTTGCAAGAGATTGGACCAACGCTAGGATTTTTATTATGAATCTATACTAATATTCGTTTGCAAGAGATTGGACGAATACGAACTATCATAACCTAGATCGTGGCTCGAGTTTGCACGAGAGTGGGCTCTAGATGTGATTGGACAATGATGTCGATCTTCACGCTAGCGGCTTAGGCTAGGGTTTGCACGAGAGTGGACCCTAACATAGGTTTGCTATAGATCGGCAATAGCGCGAGAGCGTGAGCTTGGTTCTACATTAAGTTGCAACTAGTTCACCTACATTCGAGCCTAGCAACAATGAAATCTATGATTCACAAGGATGAGAGATGGTCCGTTGTGGGGATTTCCTATCCCTAGACGCTTTATTATATTGATATTTCTTGCTATTTGAACGATTGTGACGATTACACTAAAACTGTTCTTATTCTCTTGATAGCTAGGTAATCAAGTAAGATACTATCATTTTTCCTCCCTGTGTTCGATACGCGCTCGCCACTACACCGTGCGCTTGCGGTAAGACTACAAGTCGTTTTCTGGGTGTATATCCAGGCGCGATCAAGTTTTTGGCGTCGTTGTCGGGGAGGCGACGGTAATTTGTTTTCCTTACTTAGTTATTTCTTTTTGTTTTATTATTTTTATCTTTTTATTCCTCTATCGTGCTAACAATTCCATTGAAGCTCTATTTTTCTGTGCATGTACACGAGATCAACGGCGAATTCAGAAGATATATTATTTGATCCGGAGATCGAACGTACTGAAAGGAGGCTTAGAGCGGAGAAGAGACTTGTTATAGAGGACGATTGTATGAACCGACGGGAGACACCGGATGAATTAGCGGCACACATGTCTAGGCTAATATCTATCAGAGATAGGCTACGGCCTAAGACTACTTCTACAACCTCATCTATTGTGATGCCGGAGTTGGCGGTGGACAAGAATTTCGAGCTAAAAACGAGACTAGTGTTCTTAATAATACAAGACCCATTCCATGGGAACTCCCATGAGAATCCACATTACCATCTTCAGTTATTCTTGTCCAAGTGTGCCACCTTTCAGATGCCCGGTGTACCGGTCGATGCTATCCGACTGCGCCTCTTCACATTCACTCTTAGAGACAACGCATTATATTGGTTGAGGATGCAAGCAGAGGGGATCTTTACTACATGGGATGAGTTGGTGAGTGCCTTTGTCAATAAATTCTACTCACCATCCAAGACAGTCAAGATAAGGAGCATGCTCATGTCCTTCAAGCAAGGATCTCAGGAGACTTTATTTGAGGCATGGAAGCGCTTTAAAAATCTCTAACACCAATGCCCCCATCATAGCATTGAAGAATGGGAGCTAGTGCATAGCTTTTACAATGGACTCCAACCAGGCACCAAGCAAATCATAGATGCAACCGCTAATGGAGCAATATTATCTAAGACACCAGATGAAGCTACGGCCCTACTCGAGGAGATGGCCTCGAACAACCAACAATGGGGCGACGAGAGAGGATATTCTTCCTCCTCCTTGAAGCGAACAAGCATATATGAGGCCAAGGCCGTAGCAGAGCTTTCTACGAAGTTTGACTCCCTCCACAAGGTTGTGGAGAGATTGGAGAAGTTGATTACCGAACCGCATGGAACTCCCGCCACATCTACACTGGTAGGCAATATAAGCGACTGGCAAGACCAAGCTCAAGTTATGTTTGTTGGAGGAGAGCATGGAGAAGGAGCTATAGAGCAAGTCCAATATGTTGCGGGGAACACCGGTTAATGGGTCAACCCGGCCACGAGAAATCATCTGGGATTTTCATATGCTAATAATGATGGAGCTTTGAACCCACCACCGCAGCAACCTCAAGCTCGGCCTCCACCTCCATAACCTCAATATCAACCAAGAGGGCCACCACAACAAAGCTACCCACCTAGGCAACAAGTGGGACCATATAGGCCGTCCGGCTACAATCAAGGGTGGAGAGCTCCTAACCCACCACAAGCACCACTTAGATCAGATCATGAAGCGAGGGTGGAAGAATTCATGGTGGAGCAAAAGAAAATAAATGCTAGATTGACGGCTCAATAAGACTCTCTCAATACCGTCGGGGCACAACTAGCGGAGCAACTTGCGTTGCTTAACAAAAATACTCAACAATTGCCGGCTCAACCGGAGCCAAACCTATGGAGCAACACCGTCCACAGCAATGCGGTAGTGGCGGTAACTACTAGGGGCGCGAAGGACACTACTCCCGCCATGGTTCAAACCAAGGAGCCCGTGGAAGAAATTTTGGATGACAAGGAGCCAGCTATTGAGGAGGAGTGCCAAAAAGAGCCACAAGAAGGAGAAAATTCTAAAATTATGAAGCCACGCGAGGAGCGCACCTATATGCCACCGGTGCCCTTCCCACAAAGGTTGGCAAGAGCAAAGATTGAGAAGCGTCTAGCCAAATTTCTTAAGTACTTGCGAGGAGTAAGCCTCAACATCCCTTTCTTGGACGCCATTGTAGAGATCCCATCATATGCCAAGTTCTTAAAAGACTTAATTTCGGGAAAGAAGAGAAAGGAGAAGATAATGTTCACCGAGCGAGGTACATGGTTCACCCGGAAGGAGAAGGAGCCCACAAAATTCAAAGATCCTAGAAGCTTCCGCATTCCATGCACACTTGGAGGAGTCCCGCTATAAAAGGCTTTGGTAGATTTGGGAGCAAGTGTGAGCCTAATGCCCCTAAGCATGTTTAAGAAATTGAATACTGGGCCCGACTTAAAGTCGACGGATATGAGAATACAACTAGCGGAAGGTCGGGTTACTAGGCCGGAGGGAATTGATGAGAACATACCGCTCCAAGTGCCGGGAGGAATTTGCTTGCCGTGCGACTTCGTAATTATGGACATCAAGGAAGAGGGCAATACATCACTAATACTTGGACGCCCCTTCTTAGCCACCGCCAACGTGATAGTTGACGTAAGAGAGGGCACCTTGTCTTTGAATGTCGAAAACATCGAGGTGAAGCTCTATATTCCTAAAGTAATGAAGCACATGCCTTGGACGGAGGATGTCGACTACGTGGACCTCCTCGATAAGGTGATTGATGAAGCTATACCATATTCTATTGGAGCCTTGCATGATGAAGGCCTTGAAGAAGGCCAATCTTCTAGCAATGGAGAAAGGTTGGAGGACCTGCCGGATTATTCTATGGTTGACGACAAAGACAACGCTGATGTCGCAAGAATTAGGGAGCTATGCAAGCTCTCCACGACCAACAATTTGAAGATTGCTCTGCCGGATAAGAGATCGGCATCACCGATGAAGAAAAAGAATGGTACAAGCTCAAGCTTGGAGGGACTTATCCCCCAACACTACCCATAATGAGGGGGAGCTGAGGAAAGCCTACGAACATCAACAACTAAATCCAAGTGGCCTTCTTGGCAAGTTTGATGGGCGCATCTCACATGCGTCGAATATCGAGCACTAAACGAATATCTAAAGGGGTCGAGCTCAAGACCTTAAACGAGCACTTGTCGGGAGGCAACCCGACGGTTTATATTATTTTTAATTGAGTTCTATTTTTGTTTTAGATCTTTATTAGTGTTTAGAGTCTAGAGTCAATAAAAATCGTGACAATGGGCTCTATTTCTCATGACAGGAGATGGAGAACGAGAAATCATTTACATGGAGGATGATCATAGCAAGTGAGAGCACTCCAGGAATGCGCTCGGGTCCAATGTGAAGGAAGAGACTGACGGAAAGCAGAAAAATAGAGAGTGGAGTGAAAACAGAGAGTCGAGGCAGAAAACAGCAAGCTACTCGGCCGAGTGTACATGTCACTCGGCCGAGTGAAGACCCTACTCAGCCGAGTAGGGTACTGATCAGGGAAGATCCAAAAACCTACTCTCTGTCATTTACTGTAATTTATATGCCACTCGGTTGAGTGACTTGTCACTCGGCCGAGTGAATCTGATACCCTCCACGCTTTATAATCGCTGAGTGGCCTTGCCACTCGGCCGAGTGGAACTTGTCCACTCAGCCGAGTGGGAAAAGCTACTCGGCCGAGTCGTAACTATAGGGAGATTTTCGAAAAACTTTCACGCTGAGCCACTCGACCGAGTGAACACGTCACTCGGCCGAGTGACCCAACTTTTTAAACCCCAGCGGGCGAGGCTCATTTCCCGAAACGCGAAAATTTCCCAAATTATCCTGCTTCGCCCGCTGCCCCTTCGACTCCCCCTTGCCCAAATCTTGTCACCCTTCACCCGAGCTGTCGAACACCGGTCAACCGTTGCCCCACGCTGGTCGCTGACGTCGCTCCGCCGCCTGCACCCGCCGGCGCCGCCGCCCCTTCGTCGTACTTCCCCTGTTTTGCCCAAAAATCCTATTTTTCTCCATTCTCCCCAATCCGTAAGCCCACTATGCCAAAAATTCAAATTAATTCGCATATATATCTATCATTCCCCATCTTCCCCAATATATATTGATATTCATTGCTGATTTGAATATTTGTGTTTCATGCTAGCTTGGGGAGCTTGGGGGAGATTCAGGACGTCTTGGAGCTTTGCAGAGGAGGCGATTCTTCGCACGCTTTCACTATTTGTCTTGCATCGTGCTCGGGTACACCCGTTCCTTATTTTAGCGCTTCGCATTTTCATTTGGATGGGCACGACTCACGAGTCACATGCCCCCACGTCTTAGGCCACGCACTCGAGAGCCCGCTTCCAAGCGGAAGAGGTCAGGCGATCCTGGTCCCTCTTCCGCTAGGGCAGACTCCCCTCCACCTAGCCCGCCTCCACCCACACAGCCGCCTCCTACCGCACCCATTCCACCACCGGCACAGCCAGCCCCTGCTATCGATGCGATGGGGATTACGTTCAAAGATGACACTCAGCGCGCCAGATTTAAGCGTATCTCCCACCGCTCGATCGTATCATCTAGGTTTACACACCTTGCTGATTTAGAGCGCCTAGGGGTACTAGAGGGGCTACTCCAGCTGTATGACAACGTGGGGTGGCGTGATTTCTTGTCGATGTCGGTGGACACTTATATCTGCCCGACACTAGAGGTCCTGAGTTCTATTGCTCGGATCCCTGGAGGATGCTCATTTCACCTGATGGATCGAGAGTGCGAGGTCACTCTCGACATGCTTAGAGCATTTTTCCAGTGGCCCCCTGTCCTGGACCCAGACCGAGCCTACAGCCCCAGGCACATCCCACCGTTGTCATTCGACACACACGCTTTCTGGACACGGATCACAGGATCTCCCCTCGCCTTTGACCCTAGTTGGGCCAAGGCCTCTGCCATCCTCCACCCATGCCTCCACATTGCACAACGCCTTATGGCGACCACTTTCTTAGCGAGGTATGAGCCGGGGACGTTGTCGATGCCAGAGCTCTATATGCTCTATGCGATGACACAATCGCGGGCCTACGAGCGAGGGGAGACGTTTTGGTCCCCTCCGTCTAGATTGACATTGCCAGTTGGTATATCGACCGCATCATTATTTCTGTCGGTGCTAGGACGCCCATCTATTGCAACAGTCTGATTACCCCCCTGGCCCTCTTATGTGGAGTTGACCTCCATGCTGGCTTGCTGAGACACCCAGGCCCCCACTTCCCTTTCCATAGATGTTATGGCCCAGATGAGGATGCTTCGTCCTCATGGTCAGCACCACTGGGTGTGGCTACACGGTCCCCATGGTGCCGATTATATGATTCTTTCAAGCCCTGCTCGGACACATATTGGACCCGCGGGCGGTGAGTGGTTTCCAGTGATGGATCTCCTCATCCCTGCCGCGTACGTGCTTGAGCCTGAGGGTGCTCAGCAGGAGCCCCTCCTTCCACCCCTTGACCCCGTGATACCCCAGTCTGCACCAGATTTGTCTGCACCTCCCAGCACCTCTGTCCACACTTTATTAGTGTCGGGAGCACTTTAGCTAAGTTCACCACCACCACCACTGTGCCCATGACCATAGATCCTATTTCTGTTGTAAGCCCCGAGCGTACCCCCACCATAGTTGAGAGTGGCAAGCCTTCTTTTGCCTCCACGATGGAGACCCTTTCCTCATTATTGTTTTCGACTCCTGGGGAGTCATTTTTAGCACACTTCACGGTCTCCCCAACCGTCGACTCTTCGGTCTACACTACCGCTGTCTTCTCTAAGAGTGTCGTGACGTCTTTCCCTAGGTCTGTGTCACTGACATCTCTGCCCGCCTCGTCGCTTTCCACCACTTCTGCTTCTGCTGCTACTCAATCCTCTTCGACCTTACCTGCGTCTCAGCCTTTCACAGAGGCTGAGCGTCACTTAGTGAGCACTGCACCACCGCACCACCCTACTATCGCACCTATCCTTTACGGTAGCCATGCGAGACAGCCTCGTTCTTCACCAGTACGACCATCTGCTTCACCTCCCCCCGACACCCTAGTTCAGTACCTCCGTGCTCTAGAGGGGGCGGTGAGTGGGCTTAGAGGATATTTTCGGGCTCTCTCCGCTACCGTCAGTGCTGTCCAGTCACGTGTCGCCCTACTTCCTCGTATTCAGGCTTACTTGAACCAGATTCTTGCGCGGCTGGCTCAGCCATATACCCCCACCCAGCAGCCTCCGTAACCACCACCTCTGCCACAGGATGGTACTGGTGCACCCCCACCCACCTAGGCACACTCTGGATGCCTTTCATACTTTTGCTGCTGCTTCTGGATATTATCTGCATGCTGATTTTGCACCCCTCCTCCCACACGTTTTGGTCACTTTTTGGTTTTAACTGTCTGTATCTTTTTGGGAGAGAGGGAGTATTTTTGGGGACACTCATGGTACTATTTTGATCTCTGCATGAATCATTTGCATACCCATCGCTTTTTTATTTTATTTTCATCATGCATGCATTTTCACCCACCCCACCCATATTTTGACTCTCAGCATGCCACACTTTGCAAATTGAGGACACTGTGCACTTTAGCTTGGGGAGTGAGTTCTCCCGCACTTTTTACTTTTTATTTTCGTCGCCTTTTATTTCTATTTTCACACCTTTCTTTGTTTTTACACTTATTTTCACCCACTTTTCAATTTTTTTCTTTCATGCATCACGTTTTCTTACTTTTTGAGTGTGTTACATATGTAAAGTAGTTTTTATTTTCTTTTATCCTTTTTGCTAGAGATGAATTTTCTGTGATGATGATGACGTGGTATTAGCTTATCTCTATATGCATATTATCTTGCCATGCCATCGTTTTTATTTCAGATATCATATGCTATGTCTTGCTATACATTCGAGATGGTAACCCGCCTTTTCATGTATGAATATGGATGAAACACCTTTATTAGCTGAGTCTGATGATTTTTACTGTGTACTCTTCATACAAAACACACCAAGCTTCACGCATTGATTGCTTATATCTGGAGTACTGCTTTCTTGTCTTATATCACTTCTTATTGCATGAAAATTGTACGCTTCACTTTCAGGTTGATTGAATATATGCTATGTTGATATAACTGGATTAGTTTACTTTCTGAGATTAAACTGAGTAGATTACATTACTCTGCTGAAAGTTGTCGAGCACATTCTATAGAGTGAACCGAGTGTTACATATATTTCTTTCTCGACATATCTTGAGCATTATTTCTATACTTAAAATCATTGGTGAAACTCCCTTTAGCAAATCCTATATTGGCATTTTCTCCCGCTACAAAAATCCATGCTCCAACACCCCAAAATCAAAAAGGAAAAAATACATGTATATCTTTCTATCTTTTGATTTGGGACACAGTTGTATTTATATGATTGAAAAAAACAAAAAAAAGGAAAAAAAAGAAAAGAAAAGAGAAAATAAGTTCATACATGATCCCATCTTATACTCTTTCTCTCTTTTTCACCTCTTTTATTTCTATATTTTTTGGAGCTTCAAAAAATGGGGAATAAGCTTATTGATTTATCTTATGCCACACACTTATAGATAAGCTTGGGGGAGAGGATCCAATGATGTGTGAGAGAGTGACTACTTGATTGTGCATGACAACCTAAGCTAGGTAATTTTCTATACTCGGTGAGATTACTAAAAGTTTTACGAAATCCAGGAATTGAAACTTAGCATGCATTTCATGAAAACCACTCATTTCTATTCTTATTGCTTCACATTGAGTGATACCTCTTATACTCCAAATAGAAAGCGATCAATTGAAAAGTGTGTGGTCTATGATTATGTATACCGATTTAGATGCTTCAGACGATGTTAATTCTAGAATAATTCCATATTTCATACTGTTTTGATATTCTTGGGTTTCTATTTTGAATGCATCTTTATATGATCATGATATCGAGATAAAAATATTTGGCATGTTTGTATTCGTCGTGTGCTATATGAGTAAGCGAGTCCACGCCCTGAGGAAATGATCTAGCACCTCCCTCTTTGTTT
Source organism: Scilla litardierei (assembly GCA_030789695.1). Taxonomy (NCBI): domain Eukaryota; kingdom Viridiplantae; phylum Streptophyta; class Magnoliopsida; order Asparagales; family Asparagaceae; genus Scilla; species Scilla litardierei. The sequence goes on from JAULAV010003354.1 coordinate 45,217, forward strand.
TCTTTTCTATCTTACTTTTTCCTTTTCCTTATTTTTATCCATCGGGTTCGCCTTTTACTCATCTTCCTCGAGGACAAGTAAGAGGTAAGCTTTGGGGATTTTGATCACTCCATATTTTATACCTTTTTTCTGTATGTTTTCATGTCGTTTTGATCGCCCATATTGCATTTTTCACGATTATTCGATGATATCACGTTGGTTTTCACTATTTCTTGTTTTTGTCGTATTTCAGGAGATATAGAGCGATTTGGAGCGAAAATGAGATCAGAGGATTTTCATGCACTTCGGAGTGTCGCCCACGACTTATTTGAGGAGTTATCAGCGATAGAGGATGAGCGGAAGAAGAAGGAATTCCATAGGATCGACGAGGAGGTGAAAAGGAGAAGAAAGGAGCCAAGATACAGCCCACTCGGCCGAGTACACTATTCACTCGGCCGAGTCAGGAGCTGTACTCGGCCTAGTAAAACGGATACGCACAGCAAATTTTCAGCGTTTACTCGGTCGAGCAAGGAAGTCCACTCGGCCGAGTGAGAAAGCTCACTCGCCCGAGTGGTACAGAGAATTCGTCCATAGAAGCTGCCAAGTTACTGGAATTTCTGAGGAAGCCCACTCGATCGAGCATGATTGCTCACTCGGCCGAGTGAAGAAGTCCACTCGGCCGAGTCAGTCAGAGAGACAGATCCATGAGACCACCGAATTTATTGTTTTTATTGGGTCTGTCACTCGGTCGAGTGACAAGGGTCACTCAGCCGAGTGATCCTCTCCGACTGCTGCTAGGATTGCGAATTCTGGGCTGCGCAGGGGCAGTTTTGTCATGATTTTTTGGATGATTTTGGCTTGTATTTAAACCTAGTTTTAGACCTAGTTTTAAAGAGGACTTGAACTATTTTTTAGAGACTTCTATTAAGTTTTTGAGGGCTATTCTTTTTTGAAATCTCAGCTGGAGATCATTGGCGACATTATTGGTTTGTTCTTTCTTGCTAAAAACTCATTTTTATGAATTGTTTCTTCTTTGCAATGAATTGTGCTATGATTCCATCTATTATTTCTGAGATCTTCATGATGATTAGTGAGTAGTTCCTTCGTTCTAGGGCATGGGGATGAACCTTAAGGACCGGTTCATTGAATTGTGATGAATTTATAGATTTGTTGCTAGAATTGATATTGGTTAGGTTGTGATTGATTTATTACGAGGAGCTAGGAATTCATATCGATTGGGATTCACAAGAGATTGGATCCTAATTGATGGGAAGTCCTGGATATTCGATTTAGATTAGTAATTGCAGCTCTCTAGATTTGGTTTGCAAGAGATTGGACCAAAGCTAGGATTTTTATTATGAATCTATACTAATATTCGTTTGCAAGAGATTGGACGAATACAAACTATCATAACCTAGATCGTGGCTCGAGTTTGCACGAGAGTGGGCTCGAGATGCGATTGGACAATGATGTCGATCTTCACGCTAGCAGCTTATGCTAGGGTTTTCACGAGAGTGGACCCTAACCTAGGTTTGCTATAGACCGGCAATAGCGCGAGAGCGTGAGCTTGGTTCTACATTAAGTTGCGACTAGTTCACCTACATTCGAGCCTAGTAACAATGAAATCTATGATTCACAAGGATGAGAGATGGTCTGTAGTGGGGATTTCCTATCCCTAGACGCTTTATTATATTGATATTTCTTGCTATTTGAACGATTGTGACGATTACACCAAAACTATTCTTATTCTCTTGATAGCTAGGTAATAAAAGTAAGATACTGTCATTTGTCCTCCCTGTGTTCGATACCCGCTCGCCACTACATCGTGCGCTTGCGGTAAGGCTACAAGTCATTTTTTCAGGTGTATATCCGGGCGCCATCAATCGGTACCATGTTTGCTCTCGAGTCAGCTATGTCGACTCCTGCCTATGTCTCGCGTTCGATCTTCATCTCGTCAAGATGTCATCGGGTGTTGTATGCTGATTGTAATGGTGGCAGGTTAGCCTCCTCGACCTCCTTTGCAGGGCGACGAGGGCGGATCGACTCCATAGGCAGTGCCTGGATCGGCTCAGTAGGCAGCTCCGGGAGATGCTTAGGCGGCAAGTCAGCATTTTGTTACGGCTAATATGCACGGTGGCTTGACAGGATCAGCAGATTGGGGAGGTAGAGGGGATCCTTGGAACTGAGCCTGTTGCTTACGGTAAGTCTTGCTTCGGATTTAGCAAGCAGGTCAATTCTATGATAGGAGCCATTCTGCAATTTGAGAAGAGAATAAGCTAAATAGGTGAATGGCTCCTCTTGGGTGGCGATCGATGAATACGAGTAGCTGCTAGCATCAACATCAGTAAGTATGGGCTCTGGTGGGCAGAAGTGACCAAGCTCTGGGACTCTATTCGGCGGAGTATGGCCGAGCTCCCAAGGGTCTTTGGGGATCTCCAAAGCAATTTTCTGTTGGTATAAACTCCTTGTATCTTGAAAAAATGCCTTTTGAAGCTTGGTATATTGAGGATCTACGCATTGTCCGAGCTTTCGGACTTGATGAAGATCAATTGGATGATTGGGTGACATGATTTTGTATTCCTATCGATTTTTTTAATAAACGATCACGATCCGAAAACAGCTAACAAACGACCAAAGAAAGAGCATTTAGGAGGACGAAGCTAAAAGGGGGTGTTGACTTATCTGTTGATAGTATTCTTGGCGATGGTCGGCCGATGTTGGCCGTGTAGGGAGTCCAAAGAGTATCGCGCCATTAATGGCCTTGACAAACCGTGCATCGTAGGACTCGAGGGCGTGATTCCAGAGTCTCCGTTCGCTAGCGAAGGCGATCCTGATGTAAGCTTTTGTCGTAGGCATTCATCGTCGGCCTTTGCTTCTCGAGCGCATCCACTCGAGCTTCTAAACATTGCCGATGCCGGGCTTTCCCTAAATTCTGCTTGGCAGAAGCAAGCTGAGCGGTAGGGAGCTTCCTCCAGCGAGGACAGGTCGAGCTCCCAAGGTCTGCTAGGTAAATGGATGGGAGCTCGACGGGAGCCTGATCGGGAGACACGAACATCCTCAGTGCTTAGGTAGGAGGCTGCAAATGGCTCTTGACATGGGCTGGAGTAAGATCCTTCTCATCCGTTAGCTCAAGAACTGATTTTAGTGTAGCTCTCTCATGGCCACCAAGAAGCCTCACGACGTGAACAAAACGAGCATGTAGGATGCTGGTCCAGCGCATCCTGGTTGCCCTCGTGCTTCGATTCGTCGGCAACCTCGTTACGAACCTCATTACGTTGTGATGATGGTGATGAGCGATCATCACGGTAGTCGACCCGTTATTAAGCCTTGCAGCCAGCGACACCACAGGCAGTCATTGCAAGAAGGGTGACAGTGCTGATTTGTCTGCTTGGTAAGTGGATACAGTCGGCATGCGTGTGGCTAGGCAGGATCGACAGATCGGCTTCCTCGACATCCTTAGGAGGGTGACGAGGGCGGATTGGCTCCGTCGATAGCCCGGTCGAGGCCTGAGAGGAGAGTCTGTTGGATGCAACGATCTAGGATCTCTAGTTTGTTGATAATAAACAAACATGAAGCTATTAACATGTGTGCTAAGTGTGTTTCACGATTGGCAAAGCGGTAAATCCTCAAAGTGATTACTAAGTCAATCGTTGGAGGAATTGCTATTCGTATAGCAACTTGGAAGAGATATGAAAGGTAGTTCATAAAGCAAGTGGACTTGGCCAAATACAAGATGGGATGAAGAGTATCTCATGAGATTTATTGAGATCAATTAGTGGATTTGTTCACACCATAGTCCATCCCTAATTCATATCAATTTATATTTGACTTGTTCCAACCATATCCCTACATCTTTGGGATCCTCTCCAAGCCGCACACAAAAAACCCTAGTTACTCGTATAAATGAACCTCTTCATTAGTTGAAAGTGCTTGCGGCAACAAAAAAAATCACGCAAACCCTAGCAAAAGAATCCCAAGTAGCCGCAGCCAAATACCAATGCAAAAATGATCTTCTTGCCTTTGACATCTCCTTAGCCACAAAGAAAAACTCACATGCAAAGGGATCAATATGTCACGCAAGGGAGCTCTTAAAACAACGCAGCCGCAACATTTTTTTGGGTGAGCCTTGCATCAAAAACATAAAGGGAGCAGCAACATCCCTAAGCCATCTCCAAGCACATCCGTAGCATGCATCCCTTGCCCAGCCTTATGCCTCTCCATCTTTGGTATGCCAACGAAGTTGCTGCCGTTTTTCATCTCCAGGACATGACGTCCTTGACGCCGCTGACTTTCTCCATGATGCTGCCATTGTGAACCAACTTGCCGTGGTTCAAACTAACTCTTGTTGTTGTCGGATATCATCAGGAGTGTCATGGGGTACTATAAGTTGCTGCCGCCCGCAAGCTACAAAGTTCAAGCACAAGGATTTTCGTGCTACTGATCTGCCTCGCAACAGGGCGTGAAGAGCACCATTGTTCACATACAAGAAGAAGAAGGAGCACGTGCCTGCGTCCTTCCGATGACTACAACCAAAGAAGCATCACGCCAATTCGAGGAGATCATCGCGCTGCCGTCATCGAGCCACCGACACCGAAGTCTTGTTGATGACACGGAGAGATACGAGTTATCGTGAACACCAAGCTACCGTGAAGCCAAGCTACCACTGCTTGGGCGTGTGATCATCAACTTGTCGCCGTGGACCATCATTGCCCTAGCCGCTGCCGGGGAGGAGAGTGTTGCTGCCGTAGCTCGTTGCCAAAGTCGTTGATTACGAAGCCCACGCAAATCTGAGTCGCCGTCGAC
>JAULAV010003355.1:0-25000 GCA_030789695.1 Scilla litardierei
ATCCACAGTTTCCACTATCATCTCTGGACCCAACAGCTCCCGATCTCCTATGTCATCCCAGCTCTGTGGCGATCGACATTTTCTCCCATATAAGGCAGCAAACGGCGCCATGCCAATGCTCACCTGGTAGCTGTTGTTATACGAAAACTCCACCAAGTGAAGATGGTCCTCCCAAGATCCCTTCAAATCGAGCGTACAAGCTCGCAACATATCATCCAGAATCTGAATAGTCCTCTCGGACTGGCCATCGGTCTGCGGGTGGTACGCCGTGCTGAAACTCAGACTCGTACCCAAATTCTCCTGCAAACTTCTCCAGAACTGAGATGTGAACCTCGAGTCTCTGTCAGACACGATGCTCATAGGGACTCCATGTAAGCGTACGATCTCCTGCACATACACGGTCTACATCACAACTAGCTCAAGAGGGAAATTAAAAGAGAATTAAAAGAAATTTTACCTCTAGGTATTTCTTCGCCAAGACTTTCGTAGACTGTCCCACTCGGAAGGGGATGAAGTGCGCAGACTTGGTCAAACGGTCAACGATCACCCAGACTGCGTCGTTTTGTTTCGGGGTCCGAGGTAAACCAGTCACGAAATCCATCGTGATATGTTGCCACTTCCACTCCGGAATAGGAAGCGGTTGTAGCAAACTAGCCGTACGATGGTGCTCAGCCTTCACCTGTTGGCATATTAAACACTTGGCAATGCTCCGTGCCACACTCCTCTTCATGCCGATCCACCAGTAATTCAGACGGAGGTCCTTATACATCTTGGTGCCTCCAGGATGTATAGAATATGGCGAGTTATGAGCTTCGCTCAAAAGCTCCTCACGAACATCACCTGCAGGTACGCAGAGCCTACTGCCATACCGCAGTGAACCATCGTCATGAATCACGAACTCCGTCTGTAGTCCAGCTTCAACCCGCCTCCTGATCCTCTGCAGTTTCAGATCTCCTGCCTGTGCTTCCTTGATCCGATCCACGATCGTGGACTGAATCTGCAAATTCATGAATGAAAGAACCACACCAGGTAGGACGACCTCTAGATCCATCTCTCTCAGCTCCTGCTGTATCCTCTAGTCGGTAGTATGCATCATCGCAGTAGGAAGTCTACTCAACGCATCTGACACTACGTTCTCCTTCCCCGGGTGACACTGCAAGTCTATCTCATAGTCATCCATGAGCTCTAACCATCGCCTCTGATGCATGTTGAGCTCCTTCTGCGTAAAGATGTACTTTAAGCTCTTGTGATCGATGAAAATCTTCACGCTCTCACTCAGTAAGAAGTGCCTCCAGATCTTCAGTGCGAATATCACTGCTGCCAGCTTCAGATCGTGCATCAGGTAATTCTTCTCATGAGTCCTCAACTGACGAGAAGCGTACGTGACCACGTGGCCATGCTGATGCAAAACGCATCCAAGGCCCTTCCCTGACGCATCACAATATACTTCGAAGCCTCCGCTCCGATCCGGTACTGCCAAAACCGGTGCTGTGGTCAATCTCGCCTTCAAGATACTGAAAGCCTCCTCACAAGCATCTGACCAATGGAACTCCACATCATTCCTCGTCAGCTTTGTCATCGGCTCTGCAATCTTCGAGAAATCCTTGATGAACCGCCGATAATAGCCAGCCAAACCAAGGAAGCTCCTGATATCTGACGCTGACTGCAGAGTCGGCCAATCTCTGACTACTCTGACCTTCTCCGGATCTACAGATATGCCATCTCCGGACACCACGTGTCCCAGGAATGCGACTCTATCCAGCCAGAACTCGCACTTACTATACTTGGCATATAGCTTATGTCGCTTCAGCGTCTCCAGCACTGTCCTCAGATGCCAGCTGTGCTCCTCCTCAGACTTCGAGTAAATAAGAATGTCATCTATAAAGATAACGACAAACTTATCCAAGAAGTCATAGAAAATCAAGTTCATCAAATTCATGAACACAGCTGGAGCGTTGGTTACGCCAAAAGGCATAACCACGAACTCATAATGTCCGTACTTCGTCCGGAAGGCTGTCTTCGGAATATCGTCCTTCTTCACTTTTAGCTGATGGTATCAGCTCCTCAAGTCTAACTTCGAGAAAACTCTCGAACCTCCCAGCTGATCAAAGATGTCATCGATGCGCGGCAGCAGATACTTATTCTTCACTGTGACAGCATTCAGCCCTCGATAGTCCACGCACATCCTGCGGGACCCATCCTTCTTCTTCACAAGAAAGACTGGTGCACCCTATGGTGACACACTAGGGTGGATGAAACCCTTCTGCAGCAACTCATCCAATTGTTTCCGCAGCTCCTCAAGCTCAGCAGGAGCCATCCGATACGGCGCCTTCGATATGGGTTGCGCTCCCGGCATAAGATCAATGCCAAATTCTAGAGCTCGGTCGGGTGGCAAACCCAAGATATCCTCCGGGAAGACCTCGTCGAAGTCTCTGACGACTGCTGGTCGCTCAATCTCCATCTGCATAGCTGCGACAATCGGCACCTCTGGCTTGGCCCGGAATCTGATGGGCCCAAGCGAATCGTCTCTGCTACGGAACTCGAACTCTGGATGGCCTGGAATCCTGAATACCACTCTCTTGCTGTGGCATTTGATTGATGCATGGAAGTCTTCCAGCCAATCGATGCCAAGAACGACATCGAAATGTGGTAAGTCATGGACAATGAAATCTACGAAAAGTTCGTCCACTGACCACCAGTGGGATCGATCGACAACCCAAATTCACAGTCACCACTCTGTTCCCTGTGGTGATGTCCCAACACTTAGGAAGTGTATGGGTGGGAATGGAGTGCCTTGTTACAAATCTTCGGGATAGGATGCACATGGATGCATCGGAGTCGAACAAGGCTAAGGCTGGGTGAGAGGACACTAGAATGGTGCCTAAGATATAAAGGAACTAAGGTCAAACAAGGCTACTCTAACAAACAAGGCATACAACAAAGCTAATAATAAGATCTAAATTACGAAATGAAAGACTAGATCTGAAGAGATACCTGCAATAACTCCATCCAGGTCCTCAGTCTCAACAGCTATCATGGTGTAAGCCGGCCTCTGGGGTTGCACTGTGCGGTGATACATCTGCCTCTGTGGTGCCAAGGATGGTCCATGAACAGCAACTTCTCTCTAGGCTGGGGCGGGCGCTCTACTCTGTAGCAGAACTGGCGCTTCGACTCCAGCATGACGCGCTCTCGGACAATCCTTAGCAGCGTGCGAGGCATCTCCATAAACCAAGCACAATCCCATCTTCTTCCTGCAATCATTCTGAACGTGCCATGGCTTCCCGCAGTAATGACACGGTCCCTTGCTCTGACTCTGTGCATGTGCTCCAGACCTCTTGAAAGGCACCGTCTGAATTGGTCTCATCACCGGCCTAGCAGGTGGCCGGTACTGCTCCATGGGACGCTTCCCTCTATCAGCTGAAGGGTCAGGTAGACGCGATATGGTCTCATGGTTCCTCGCGGCATTCAGCACCGCTCCCATGGTCAAGAAATCTACCGAAGACATAGAAGCCTGAATCTTCGGACGCAGTCCCTGACGACACCGATCAGCTCGGTTCTCCTCCTTCCTCACCATATGTGGGGCGAAACGACTCAGCATCTCGAACTCCGCCTCATACTCATTGACGGTCCTATCTCCTTGCTTCAGATCTACAAATCTGCTCAATAGCTCCCTCTTTGCAGCATTGGGGAAATACTTCTCCTTGAACATCGACCTGAAGGTCCTCCACTCCACTGGCTTTTGCAGGTGCCTCTCCTCAATGCGCCACAAGTTCCTAGCATTTTCGGTCAGTTGCATCTTCGCTAACTCCACTCGGGTATCATCAGGAATCTTTGCAGCAATCAGCTTCTCCTTTGTACTCAAAATCCACTCATCAGCACTCAACAGTCCTTCCTTCCTAGAAAATGTCTTCGGCTGAAGCTCATTGAACTGCTTCACTCCTGGAACAACTCGAGGGGTAGGCGGAGGCGGTGGTGGTGCAACTGGAGGAGCCTGGGCAGCACGGTGGGATTGCTGAACCAATTGATGATGTCCGTCCAGCATCTCTCTCATCACGCCCAGAAACTGACGGAAATGTCCGCCTTGATCTTCCGGTACTCCATCACCTGAGCTCCCGGATCGAGTGACGCGTCGTCCTGTCATCCTATTGACAAGAAAGACACAGTTTAGACTCGTACAAATTACTGGATAACAATAAAATGAATGTCAATACTTCTATTGTTCCGAACTTACAGAAAGGATGGGACCTGCATGGGCCACCACTAAAACCGTTCACGCCAAGCTTCCCAAACTACGGAGGCGAAGCGTGACTAAGGCCCGCTTAGGCCGGAGCTAAGAAGCTCGGACCCAATAAGCGTCTGTGTGGTACTCCAAGATGAAGGAACAGGTCCCTGCAGGTTAGTACGGAACAACAAAAGTACTAAAAGGGAAACATTCATTTTATTCCAAAATAACAATCCAGAAGTACTGAGAGTCTAACAAAAGCCTGACACGGCTACAACAACCGAAAGGTAAACTACTGGTGCAAGCACCCAACCTAGATAGAAAATAAACAGTGCTAAGCACCTAACTAAACTGCAGTGAGACCTTTGGATCAGCAACGTGAAGACCTCTAGCTCTGGTCCTCCTCAGGCACGCACTCTGGATCGACGTCCTCCGGCTCTACGTACTCTGGCAGGTCCGCCTCATCAACATACTCTGGCTCAACACCTGACGTACAGCACCCAAAAGAAAGGAACTGTACGTCATGTAAAGTCTACAAAAGAGGGTTAGACTCTACTGCAAGTGTATTGAAACTTTAAGCAATGATTTACTGGTTGATTAGCATGCTGGGGTTATAACAGAGTAACAAAAGGAAGCAAATGCAGCAGGAAAAGTAAAATGCGTCTAGTAGTAGCCGTAGCGTGTGCTACAGACTACGGGACTAACCTCGGAGGGACGGGACAAGACGGTACAAGACAAGACGGGACAAGACACGTGTGACAGGAAGGGTTCACGCCTTACGGTTCGAGGGGGATCATACCCTCTCCCCGTGTGCACGCTCAACCCTACCCCAACCCAGGAACTCAAGACAAGAAGATACAGGGATCACACCCGCTAGGGAAGCATCCGAAATGCCCGCAGGCTTTTTGTGTAACAGGGATCACTCTCGCATGGAGAGCATCCGAAACGCCCGAAGGCTTTTTGTGTAACAGGGATCGCTCTCGCGTGGAGAGCATCCGAAACGCCCGGAGGCTTTTTGTGTAACAGGGATCGCTCTCGTGTGGAGAGCATCTGAAACGCCCGCAGTCTTTTTGTATAACAGGACACGACACGCAAGGAAAATGTTATTCTAGGGGGTCCATATGCACGCACACACAGGAAAACCCCTAAGATGTCAAATGATGTTGTTGTTGCGCTTAGACTTCGTCGTCAAGTCTAAGCCGTCAAGGGACGTCCCAGATGCTATCATTTCACGTCCGGTTCTCTTTGTTCACATTCTAACAATTCTAGAAGTATAAGGCCTAAACACGGCCGAAGGTGCAAGTGGGTACACTTGCCTGCGGTGGCGAGTGTGTCATCCGTCTGGAGCGTCCCATCCAAGCATCGCGTCTGCGGTAGTCCGTCTGAAACAGGGTCACGGCGACGGTGTCAGGTCGCGTTTTCAACAAATCCTATTAGGGTTTGTTTCTAAAATTGACGGGACTACCCTATTAGTCAAAAAGTCACGTTTTGATGTTTTGTTCAATCTAGATCGATTTCTACCCTATGTGCACAGGAAAATTGTCCGATCGTCGATCTTCCTACGGTGGGCAATCATTTTACAAACGCTGAAAGTAAATTTAGTTCAAGTTGTACAATTTTTAGTTTAGGGTTGGATTGATCTACGGTGTGGGTTTGCTACAAGTTAGGGGGACCAACCTCTCCAGTGTTTGATATAGAACGGAAGTAGGGTCTGAACGATGGGATCTCCTCGTCGTCTACGGCGTCTCGGCTACAGGTAGCGTAACCAGAAACGTTCTGACAGTGAACTGAAAGTGCGGGCAGCGAGCACGGTCAGATCGATGGCGAAACAGCGAGCACATGTAACACAACGGCGACGCGGCGTCGCTGGAGTGTCGGAAAGATCGTAACAACGATCACGGGCTAGTACGCGACATGGAAAGGAGATCGCTGCTCAAGGGGGGGGGTCTTTGCGGTGCAGCAGACCAGCAGAGGTCCTCCGATGATCAAAGGTGGTCGTCCGGGCGTCGGGCGGTAGGAAAATGGCCGGAACAAGGCAGCAGTTGCTGCTGCCCTTCGCAGCTGTGATCAAGGCCGCTGGAGGATGGTTTCCGGCGGCCTGTACGCTCCTCTGGCGGTCAAGGAGGGTTGGGCAGCGCTAGCATGCGGTCGGGCGACACTAGGGAAGGCAGCAGCGCCGGCGGGGAATGCTGTCACTGCTGCGCGGCGGCGGAGGCTTTTTCAGGTGGCCGTGGGCGATTGCAGGGAGCCGGGCGACGGCTGTCAACCATGCGGCGGTCGGGAAGGCGAGCGACGATCGGAGGGTGTCTGCCGGCGGTGAGGGTAAGGTGCGAGGGAGAGAGAGGCTATCGGGGGGGTTAGTAGATGGCGGCTGAGCAATTCAGCATAGGGGTTGTAGGTACACGTGAAAGAGGGTTTAGGTGATGGAATATAAAAATGATTTTAATTGATAGCTTTAGTGTTTTCTAATATTGTGGGAGAGAGAGAGATAGGGGAAGTGAAATTTGTAGAAAAGAGGGGTACAAATAAAAATAGAATAATAACCCCCTTTGATACGTATGAGGCAAATTAGGAGTCTAATTAAATCTGATTATCAATTTGAAATTCAAATTGATCTGGGCTAATCAAGGGTTGAGATTTGATTAGGGGATAACTTCTACTAGGGGCATCGGAAAAATAATCCGAAAATACCGAGGCGATCATGGAGACGAGCCGTACGGGGCTATGGGGTCTGATCGCGTGCTACGCCCACCAAAAATTAATGTAAAATCGGGAACTGAGTATTAAGGCCAAAAGACCAAAACGCTCCTCCCATTCAAAGTCGTTTGCGAGAAAACGAGCCGTGAAATGACGTTCCCAATAATTACTATAAAATTCTAGGCTTTCATACGGTCACAACGGCATATCACATCGTATATACTGAAATCTGGAAAGAGACATATAAAATACGTGCACGAAAAAGCACGTGCACGTAGAAAATCCATAAGGTCGGAAAGCGACCGTTACATTATACCCCCACAGCTATCTTTACCGCATCTCACTTCCTAAACCCAAAAAAAGTATAGCTTCTAAATGAAAAAGGAAAAAAGAAAGAAAGAAAACAAGAAAAGAAAAAGAAAAAAATGTGTATATATTCATATGTGAAAAAAATGAATAAATATCGTTTTATATCATTTCATTAGAAGCTATCATTTATACGGGGAAGAAAAAGAGAAATTTTATATCATATTCTTAGATGTGACGCCTCAAGGTAAGCTTGGGAGGGTAAACCAACTGATCACATGAGTGAGCATGACATTAGAGTGAAGACGATGCATAACGGGAAGATTTAATAATACCTAAACTTTACGAATTGCTTTAGTTTTTGGAGATTTTTCATGAATCGTAATAAATATCTGAATGGCATGACTTTTTCTATTCTCTATTGCATGTTGTGTGATTTCTTTATGCTCCTTGTGTATTTGTGATTGAAAAGGGCATTGCCAACCTCTTTATACTAGACTTTAGAGATTGCATGAGATTGATATGATTTGATAGTGTTATTGCAGTAGATCCCTATCATTTGCCTGCATTTCATGCCAGTCATATGATTTGTAAAACTAGAATTTGCCCGTAGCATGTATGTTTATCATTTAGAGATTGTGATATACTATTTAGACCCAAGATCTGACTGATCATCCCTAGCATTCTCCTTCCACTTCTATTCTCTTCTCTTTTCACTCTTCTCCTCTTTTTATTTTTCATTTTCTTATTTCTTTTTGTTTTCCTCCCGGCGTACCGATTATTCGTCTTCCTCGAGGACGAGTAAGAGGTAAGCTTGGAGAATTTTGATGTGTCCATATTTTCCATTATTTTCATATCATCATTACATTGCATCACATGCCATTTTTGCATCCAAATCCCACGTTTTACTATGATATTGCATTTCTGACGATATATTTGAGTTTCGTAGTGTTTTATGAGTTTTCAGGGATTTTGGAGCGATTTGGGACCCCACTTGGGTATGGACACATCTGACGCGTTCGTGAGCTCATTGGCGAGGCGCTGGAGGAGTTCGCCACACTTTTGGAGTCATTGAAGGAGAAGAGAGAGAGCAGAGGAGAGAGAGGAGCCTTCAGCAGCTCCTGGAGAAAGTTTTCCAGACTGATCGATCGAGCAGTTCAGCTGCGCAGACCGAGCAGCTTCAAATGAAAGAAAGAAACTAATACGGGATGGCTCGGACCGAGCAGTTCATCTGCTCGGTCGAGCATCGTCAAAATTCCAAAGCTCAAGCAAAGAAGCAACACGGCCCGAGCAGTTCTTCAGTGACCGAGTTAGCCCTGCTCGGACCGAGCAGAGCTGACTCGGTCTGGGCTGGCAAAGCAACGATTTTGAAGATTCTCGTTTCCCTATGTGCTCGGTCGAGCAGCTCATCTGTTCGGTCTGAGCGAACGAACGAGCAACGCATTGCTCGACCGAGTCACCTACTCGGTCGGCAATGCCATGGCTATTTTTGAAAAGTCTTCTGAAGCCGTGGATTGCGCGATTTTTGCACTGAAGGCCGAGGGAGCTGGGTGACGAAAAGGGGGCGACTCATTAGAGGATATTTTGAATAGTTTTTTGGGGAGCAAGAGCTGGGCAATTTCTGGAGGAGTTCGGAGATTAATTTTTGTAAGCGAATTTTGGATCGAAACTTGGAGATTATTACTTTTGTTTCTGATTGCTTTTGTGCTTGGGAATCTGAAATTATTTCTAGATCTATAAACTGCAAATCTTTTCTATCTCTCGCAGTAAGTCTTTTACTTTTATTATTTGATTTCTGTGATGTCTTCATCTTTAGAAATGATGTTTTTATCTGTTACTATCGCCATGTGTGAGTAGATGATTCTAGGGTTGATGGGTTAGCCCTAGGAACCTAGGGGAAGACGTAGATCTAGATCCCTACATTGAATTAGGGATTTAGAGGACTATTTCGGTCGATCCTACCGAATCCATATATAACCCGTAGTGAGATCATGCCCACGGTCTGTGGAATTGATGTGCTTAAGGGGTATCTAGGGATTCGAATAAGAAAATCGGTGGATCCTATCACGGCTCGTGACCATGCCCGGCTCGTGCCTTGAGGGGATCCATCGACGAACTATACCGCTACGTTGACGACTACCGCCCTTGCGTCAACGATAGCCACCGAAATACCTCGCAATTCTAACCCACGAGAGTGGTACGAATTGAGAGATTAATCCCCTAGCCCTAATGCAACGTAAGGATCCTATTCCAACGTCGATCCCCAACGATCTTAGTGGTGATCCCTAACGCCCTAGTCCCTCTTATTAGTAAAACAACAACAACACCCCAAACAAATCTTGCACCCCGATAGCTATCTCACCTCGAGATTTAGAAATAAACTGAGACTCCATTTACACTATCATCGTCCCTGTGGGATTCGATATCATTTATACTATAACTCGACACCATCCGCTTGCGGATTGAGCCCGGAATTGAAACTTAGGGACCATATCACGCCTGGCGATCGTGACACCGCCAGGTGGAATCTAGGTGTAGGTTTCAGGTGCGTCAATAACAAACAAACGTGAAGCTATTACCGTATGCGCTAAGTGTGTTTCAGGAATGGCAAAGCGGTAAATCCTCAAAGTGATGACTAAGTCAATCGTTGGAGGAATTGCTATTCATATAGAAACTTGGAAGAGAGATGAAAGGTTGTTCATAAAGCAAGTGGACTTGGCCAAATACAAGATGGGATGAAGAGTATCTCATGAGATTTATTGAGATCAATTAGTGGATTTGTTCAAACCATATTCCATCCCTAATTCATATCAATTTATATTTGACTTGGTCCAACCACATCCCTACATCTTTTGGATCCTCTCTAAGCCGCACACGAAAAACCCTAGTTCCTCATATAAATGAACTTCTTCATTAGTTGAGAGTGCTTGTGGCAACACAAAAAAAATAACGCATACCCTACAAAATAATCCCAAGTAGTCGCAGCCAAATACCAATGCAAAAATGATCTCCTTACCTTTGACATCTCCTTAGCCACAAAGAATAACTCAAAAGCAAAGGGATCAATAGGTCACGCAAAGAAAAACTCACACACACAAAAACGCAAAACCTAGCAAAAGAATCCCAAGTAGCCGCAGCCAAATACCAATGCAAAGATGATCTCCTTACCTTTGACATCTCCTTAGCCACAAAGAAAAACTCACATGCAAAGGGATCAATAATTCACGCAAAGGAGCTCTTCAAACAACGCAGCCGCAACATTTTTTTTGGGTCAGCCTTGCATCAAAAACATAAAGGGAACAGCAACATCCCTAAGCCATCTCCAAGCACAACCGTAGCCTGCATCCCTTGCCCAGCCTTGTGCCTCTCCATCTTTGGTATGCCAACGAGGTTACTACCGTTTTCATCTCCAGGCCATCACTTCCTTGATGCCGCCGACTTTCTCCATGATGATGTCGTTGTGAACCTACTTGCCGTGGTTCAAACTGACTCTTGTTGTTGTCGGATATCATCAGGAATGCCGTGGAGTACTACAAGTTACTGCCACCCGCAAGCTACAAAGTTCAAGCACAAGGCATTTCGTGCTGCTGATCTGCCTCGCTACAGGGCGTGAAGATCACCATTGTTCACACACAAGAAGAAGAAAGAGCGTGTGCCCAAGTCCTTTCCACGACTACGACCAAAGAAGCATCACACCAAGTCGAGGAGATCATCATGTTGCCATCATCGAGCCACCGATACCGAAGTCTTGTTGCTGCCACGGAGAGATACAAGTTGCCGTGAACACCAACCTGCCGTGAAGCCAAGCTGCTACTGCCCGGGCGTGTGATCATCAACTTGTCGCCGTGGACCACCCTTGCCCTAGCCGCTGCCATGGAGGAGAGTGCTGATGTCGTAGCTTGTTGCCAAAGTCACCGATCACGAAGCCCACGCAAATCCGAGTCACCACTGACGAGTGGAGCCACCAGAGTTGAAGTCGAAGCCCACGTCGTCGGAGTTGTCATTACCATCGGAGAAGTCGAGGTCGGAGTCCCTCCATTGAGCCGCCGATAAGTCGCCATCGAACTCATCCCGTTGCCGAGGCATCTTCACAAGAAGTCACTCCGTATGCAAAGAGAACTAGGCTGTGCATGAGAACATGGATGACGTGGATTAATTAAATATTGCTATACGCACAGCCGCAATTTATTTGAGTTTGAACTGGATTTCTTTACACATAGACCAGAGTGCTATTTGAGCTACAACTTGATATCCAGGAGTCAGATAGAGACACCGTTTGCGCCAGACTGAAGCTGACACCGTGCTGAACGACAAAGACTATACATCATCACAATCTGAGCATTTCTGAACCATTTACTTTATCATTACATTTGTGATTGTGGGTAGATCTCTATAGGGAAAACTTTACCGCTATTTATGACTATTTTGGGACTTGTCTGGTTGGTGCTAGACAAGAGAATCTTGACACGTTGTACGCATTTACTAGGTTGATAGTGTTCTGCACTTTGTTGAGTGTGGTACAGTTTAGGTGGAGAGTTGGAGCTAGGACCCCATTGTAGGTGTACAGAAGGAACTTATTAATGCTAGTATTTGCTTGAGGGCTGGAGTAGATCATTGCTACGACCGCTTACATTTTATTTACCCTACTTGTGTTTTTAACTGCGTATGATTTCTTGTGGGTTGCGCGAGAATATTTTATTAGCCTATTCACACACACACACACCCTCTAGGATAGGATCCAGATCCAATAGAGTTGTCGGCAAGGCAGCGACCTCGTCGATTCCATTGCGCATGGATTCTTCAGACCCATTAGTCACCCCCGTCACTCACCTAGCCGCCTCTGCCGCCGTCGGCACCCAAAATGAGCCCTTCCGAGCTTGATTTCCACTCGACTGATAGGGTCAGTGCCCCCTTTGACATCGGCATCGGGATCAACGATCTGGACCGGGTCCTTGCACGGGGCTGTGAGGCAATCGTCAGAGGAGAAGAAGAACATGGAGCGTTGCAGGTTGTGGACGGCGTCGCAGAACCGGGTGGATTCCTCGCGGGTGTCCTCGAACGGCGGAGTCGGCTCGGATCCGGGAAAGCTGAGGTCCCATTTGGAGAAATGGACTCCGTTTGGTGATGCTTTCCTTCGTCAGTTCGTCCAAAATGTCTTGCTGGAATTGCTCAATTCTTTTAGGAAATTGAGGGTGAGGGATGCTCAACGCCTGGGGATTTGATGCCGGCCTCTCGGATGTGCAGAGGATTCTGAATGGGGGAGGATGACAACAACCAGATCCGATTGGAGGATGAGGACGAGGCCCGAGCGTTCACCTGAAAGGAGCAGGACCAAGTCTTCGAAGGTCCAATCGAGGGAGAACGCCAGATATCTGATTGGAGTGGAGATCGACGAAGGTGAGGTTCCAGCATGGTGATTGTGAGCACGATCTGGAACTCAGCCTTGTCGGTAGAAGCAGGATTGGGCATCTTGTCGGTCTTCTCGAAGTCCTCCTTGGCCTTGACGCCCTCGGGTGGCATCGCCGTCGCTGTCGTCGATGAGGTTGGGGCCGCTGGAAGGGCCCCAGTCGAGGGCACGCTCGGTGCACCACCAGTATTCCTGGAGGGTCTCGCCCTTCCAGGCGAAGACGACGGCGGAGTCGCGGGCGATGGCGGAGGCGGTGTGGTCCTGGGTGGAGAAGATGTTGCAATTGGATCCGAGTCACCAAACGCATGGGGGAAATTACAAAAATTGAATGTCAATTGAGCACTCACAATGCAATTGGATGTCAATTGGATGTCCATTTAATTCAATTTACAAAATCGAATGTCAATTGAATGTCTCTTTAATTCAATTTACTAAATTGAATGTCAATTGAATGTCTCTACTATCAATTGCTATGACATTTAATGGTGTGAGGTAAGGTCCATTGATCCCTCGCCAAAGCAGTTGTTAGAATTGAAGACGTCAATGGAGGATACGGCTCGTTAGAATCGAAGGCGATGGCAGTGATCCGATTCAGGGAGGAAGCCAGATTCACGGAGAGTGGGTTGACTTTCACCGCCCGGAGATTTGGCTCTTCGAGATTTTAATAAGCAGAACGAGTCATTGTCGATGTGGTTGGTGACATGGGTGCTGGCTCGTTCCCACAGAAGGCGCCAGATGTTTCGGGGTGTTTTCTCACCGCTGAATTGTTGACCGGAGGATGGGAGGTCAACATGGTCAAAAGGGACACGTGGGACCTCCGGGATCGATTGAAGGCACGTTCGCTCGGTGAGGGACACGCAGATCCTCGCGTCAGCTTACCGAAGGGTGGCCTCGGCAAAGCGACGACCTCATGGTGGTGGAGACGAGCGGGCTCGGGGGCGAGTGTGCTTGGCTCCGGCTAGGAAGACGTTAAGGGGTAGTCTCAGCGCCGCTGGATCTCCTGGACCTGAATAGACGAGAGAGCTCATCAGGGGGATCGGACCTTGGTTCCGACCAATTCCCATCCGATTCCAAAGTCAGATCTGGTCTGATAGGTGTTCGGTGGGATTGGGCTTGGTTCGCGGAGAGACCAAGCACCAATCATCGGGCCGAGCTATGGAGGAGAAATATGTAAAGGTGGGAGAATGTGTAAGAATTTGTATGAGATACCTCCATTGTAGATATCGGAGATCAGCCCCCCTTGAGATGATGACTATCCCCTCCTCATATAGGCGAGTCATCCCCCCGATGTAATGGGCCATGATTGCCGTCATTGATGGAGACGTGCTAAGTGGGGAATGTTCACCCCAATAATTGCCATGTTTTATGGAAGGTTGAATGCCATGAAGGTGGACTGATGGCAATGAAAGTGGCTGTCATAATTGGCGAGTGCTCCCCCGATTTGGGTAGCGATTTCATCCACTACGGAAAGTGGACAGTCTTCGTCTTGGGTAGAGAAGCGCGGCCTGTCCGTGAGTTCCTTCGGCCAAATCCCAAGGCCGTAGCAGGCTGGTTGACTAATTGTGGTTGGCTTGGCTCCTCTGTGCCCGGTCAAAATGGTTGTATCAATTGTGATCTCATTGACTAATACAAAACTATGTGTAGGTGTGCATTTTTTTTAGTTCTTGTGGGTTTGTTGATAGATTATTGGGCAAAATGACTGCATCATTGTGAAGATAAGTGGTGTGTAGTATCATAGAATATAAGTTTGGTAGACTTAGACTCTGCTGATTTCGAGTACGTGGCATCTATATAACAACAAGTTGGAAGTGAAATGTAAGAAAATTATGTAGTCTATCTCTTAATCCATGGTGCAAAAATTAGGGAGCTAAAAAAAGAGAGAAACAAGGAAGAAACAAACAAGGGCAACTTAGTAATTTGATGTTAAGAGAGCAACAAATTAAGCATCCTATTCACAGAGCGAGATGTCCATCTCTCGGCATGGAGCGGGGAATCTGAAGATAAAAGGAGGAACGAAGCGATGAGGCCGAGCGCCGAGTGGTGGCCGTGTTCGTGGAGGCCCACTCGGAGGGTCCCGCTCGTGGGGCCGACGTGAGGGCTGTGTCTTCTAGGCCCACGCTCGACGTGGATTTCCTCGTCGTCATGGGCCGAGGCGGGGCCCGTCCACGTGGACGCGGGGCCGCTGTCTCGTTCGCCGAATGTAGCCGGGAATCCGATTTGGCTCCATTAAGACCGTAGAAAATGGCGGTTTGTTTGTAATAAGCAGCGCATTCTTCTGTTCACCCATGCCCTCTCATTCTCAGTCTTCATTGAAGAGCAAGCATCTAATGCAGCTTATGCACGTCAGCAATGTTCTCTTTCGGGGTAAAAAACTATCTACCGTCGAGTGTCCAGCAGACGAATGCGATGGGACCGTAGGACGCGGACAAGAGTAGGGAGAGGCGCAGGCTACGATTTTTTTTTTTTTGTGGCGATTTGTTGAGGGCTTAATGGCATACGATAACTACTGCTCTTCCTTTCCGTCTCAATTTGTTGATTTATTTCTCTGGGCTTTGGTTATGTTAACTAGATACGGTGAAAATGCATTAGAGATACTAGTATTGTTAGTCTCCTGTCATAATCCACATGTTGACGGTTAAATCCATCACACAGTAGCGTAGGGCTGACGAGGACGTCTCTGATGACGCGGCGCTCCATCGGCAGATGAGTGTGACCCGAGAAAAGCTGAACCCGGGTCTGGGAGAGCTAAGTCCGAGCTATTGGATTGAAGCACGACCTAACTCCCACTATCTTTTTATGTCTGCAACACAGGAAATATAAAGTGTAAGAGTATTGAGGGTGGAGATACCTCCATGTAGGTTATTGCCCGCCTCTCCCATTGTATCCTGGAATTTTTATAGGTCCCATATTGCCTTGTAACCTACTGGCTAATAAAGTGGCTTCATTGGAGCAACAGACACCATGAAAGTATGCCTTAATTATTGGATTAGTGGCCGTGAAAATAGGCATTAATTATCGAATTAGTGGCCATGAAAGTAGGCCATGATGAGATGCAACTGTCCACCATTGAAGGCTCTTTATGAGGGATGTAGAGTTTGACTCATTCAACTACGGAGCTTTTGACCGTGGGCCGGCGTAACAATGGCATAATAATGGCATGCCATAATTGGAGGAACAATGGCTCCCATCACCGGAGCTCAACCGCTGCAAAGGTTGAGGTCGGGTGATGTCATAAGCATAAAGAAGAAGTAACTCATGTTGGATAGTGTAAAGACCATGGCTATGAGAAAAACACTAGAAGGGGGGTTGAATAGTGTTTATACAATTTAAAACGATAGTTATACCAATTTAAATTCCTAAACAATAATTAATGTGGAATGTAAATAAACCCAAACTGAAACAATGACAAGGATGTTTCAAGGGTTCGGATTACCCAAGTCAACTCCGGACTTGTTCCCAGTAATCCTACGTCCCTTCCACCCGGATACCACCGGATACTCAAGTTAGAATCCTAACTTGAGGTTTCCTTTAAACCCACTTGTAGCAACCCTACAAATAAAATCGAAAATATAATCGATGTCCTTGACTCCTACGACTTGGGAGCAAGCAAACCACTCTCACAAACCGAGAGTTAAACTAATATCGAAAGATATGAAATAATGAAATAGCAACACTTACAATCACCTATGCCTTGAAGTAGAACTTGAAGGAGCAAGTGTGTTGTGTTTTGATGTCTCTTTTGAAAGAGAGAAAAGTCATTTCTCTTGTCACCACCAATTGCGTAGCGGTTATCACTTTGATTCTAGGTTGGAGAGCAAGCGAGAATAATATTGAAATTCTTGGGCTTTTGGATTTGAGAGCTTTAAAAAACTAGAGATTGAAAGCTAGGGGTTTTCAAGAGTTAATAAAGAAGACGAGTTGCTTGAGTAACCCCTCAATGGAATAGTAGAAGCTCTCTTTATAGATTCCCCAAAACCCCCAAACAGAATCCCCAAAACCCCCTTTGAAATCCGTGAATGAAAAGCCAACGGATAGAATTTACATAGTCGACAGTCGACTGTTGAAGAAAACACAGTCGACTGATGTACTGTGTCAGAGGGTAGATGTGAATTCAAATGGTAACTTACCACGTAGTACAGTCGACTGATAAAGAGAAGACATGCACCTGTAAAACTAACATGCAACTGTAAATCCTTCTACAGGCGACTAGCCGCAATATGGGTAAGATGAGAAAATCTCAGAAAGTTTTGGGAAGACAAGACAGGCGACTGATGTGGAACACACATGCACCTATGCCATGGGCTAGCGGTTGTGAAACTAACATCAGTCGACTGTCACTAAAACCTGAAACTTTCCAGAGAGCAGAGTCTGCAGAGGAATCATAGACAGACGACTGTAGAAGCATTGACAGTCGACTGTGCCTTGGACATGCGACTGTCAATACAACATCAGTCGATTGGCCAGATAAAAAGAAAGTGACCTTTGGGCTGAAGATAGACAGGAGACTGTTTTGTAAGGATCGCCTTACCCTTGCAATACTAACAACACACTATGGGGGAATAGTGTAATGGCACAAATTGCGTATTTAAAAATTAAACTTGCAAATGCGGAATTATAAATGCAAGAGAAATTTAAACACCACAAGAATCCAAACGCAAACACAAAATGTTACCCTGGTTTCCCAAACTTGGGTACGTCCAGCCACACCAATATCCACTATAATTCTCACATAGAAAAGTGAATACAATCTCACACAGAGGATTTGGATTCTCACACAGAGAAATCCTTGCTTTCACACAGAAAGACTTTTGCTCTCACACAGAGAGACTTAAACTCTCACACAGAGAGGTCACAGCCAACCCTCACATAGAAGGTTATACTCTCACACAGAGAGTAACTAGCTCTCACACAGAAAGCTAGGGTCTTAATGAAATAACAAAGTAAAACAAATACTCGTACATGTGCCTTGAGATGAACTTACTCATAGATGAATACAAGGCATGGAAGAGGATCTCCAAGTGATGAGATTTGCTAGAAATGCATTTGGATGATTTCTCTTGAGCTTGACTTCAATGCATGAAGGATATTTAGAGCTCTAAGAGGGAAATGAGAGAGTTTGAGAGTGGCTTATTTAATCTCAAAAGATTTTCAATAGCATCAAGCAGTTCCAATGAACTTAGCCCTCTCATATATATAGGAACCCTATATCAAGTCTCAAACCCCAAGGAAACAGCCAAAAACAAAAAGCTGCAACGACTAGTTTCTGGGCAAAAATGTACTGTGACGTGCGTTTATATTTTATATATTCACGTACGTCTTCTCCATGATTTTTTCGTTGTTTTCCTGTGTTTCGTATCCATTCTTTTGTGATTTTTAGTTTTCTTTCACTTTCTTTGTGTTTTTGTGCCATTGCAGGAGATTGCCAGCGTTGTGAACATATAAAGCAGATATCATGAGTCTCCGAAGCAACGAGAGGCGTCGCGCAAGAACCTGAGGGCCAAACGTCAAAGAATACCACATATCAGCCCTTAACCAATCGGGTGGACAGACCCACCCGAACGGTTTTTGCACGCGTATCTAACCCGATCTGGAGCAGTAGTGAAGAAGACCCCAGCCGATCAGTTCAATGATCGGGTGGATGCCGCAGTCTTCTCTGTCTTTTGGAGCTGAATTCCAACTGATCAGGTGAAATCTCACCCGATCAGTTCATCTGTAGCCGAAATTCTCCCAGCTCACGACTCGATGACTCACCCGATCGGTTAAGCGACCGGGTGAAGTATCTCAAAGGCTGAAGACCATTTCGACATTTGTCTCAACCGATTGGTTGATACTTCAATTGATCGGTTGGACGTTTTATTATATATAAAACCCTAGGTTTTCCTAGAAACAAATCCCCATTTTGAGCAGTTTTTTGGGATTTTGGCGGCTGCGAATTTATTTTGTTTTGTAAGTTCTCTGATTGTCTTGATACTTTGACATTGCGTTCTTAATACTATCTGCTCCATTATTCTATTGCTTGATCTTGATTTTAATGGCTATAATTTGTTGTGTTGCTCTTTTTGCAATGAATTGTGAGTAGTTTCCTAATATGGGACATTGGTGGAAGCCCCTTCGTGGGTTCTCCGTAGAACGACCATAGGATTAGGGTTTCAATAGGATATATGAATTTAGATGGTTACACGGGGCATTTCATTGTCATTGACAGGAGAAATACCACATCTGACAGTCGGGCCAAGGAGAAATAAAACTGGCATTTTATCCCCTAGCCACAGCTCACACCCCTAGTGTAGACATTGAATCCTAGCGCGTGGGAATGTCAGGACGAAATGTCGGAAGTAATCGTTGCGAGCTTAGTGCTCACAGAGTCAGTCGGTGTTAATGGACATGGGAATGCCCACCGCCTGAATCAGGGTAAACCTAGCGTATCATCCTGGGCATCGACCGGAATATCGGGCCCATGGGATGCTAGGTATCACTTTTAGATGCAACGTCTCACCACTAAACCCTAGAATCCGATCGAATTCCTATCCGTCGGTCGTAATAGAGAGGACACATGATAGGGTGGAAACCAAGGTCCTGGGTTCCTTTTTATATCTTACATCTTTAGTAGTTTTATTTCGTGACAACCCACCCTGCGATAGGACTAGCTCACCCACCGGCTGATCCGGTTCCTGTTTGACAACAAGCACACACCACGCCTCCTCGTGTTCGACCCGCAAGCCACACTACAACATAGTGCTCTTGCGGTTATAAATATTTAAATCTGGTATCCCCGTTCTGACTACACATTGCAAAATCTAGGGGACATCAAGCTGTATGGCGCCGTTGCCGGAGAGGCAATGTGCTTGTTTCAGTTAGGACCCTGTAAACCCCCGAGACTAGTTCACATCCTCACCTTGTGAAAATTTTCACATTCTACATTTTTATTTTTATTTTTTTATTTCTTTACTATTTGTTTTTATTTGGCGTTATACCATACGTGCTTCATGGGTATTTCTTGATTTTTCATGCACAGGAACTCAAGATGTCTTGACGACTTAGTTCCTCTAGATACAGAGATTAACGCCAATGTGAGGCATTTGAACGCCGAGAGAAGAAGAAGGGAAGAGGTTGCCACCATGGGAGAAAATATCACTCCCCAGAAAACCTTGCTTGAGTACTCGATGCCGACCATTGGGTCCACGTCCAGCATCCGACCTCCGGCCATTACGACCAGAAATTTCAAGCTGAAGCCGTCATTGGTGACTTGGATCCAATAGGACCAGTTTTCAGGAGCCTCTATGGAGAGCCCGATCGAGCACTTGGATTCTTTTATGGAGAAGTGCGACACCTTCAGGATCAATGGCGTGTCGACTGAAGCCATCCGGTTGAGATTGTTCCCCTTCTCTCAGCAGGATAAGGCAAAGCAATGGCTAAAGGGGAAGGACCCCAATACATTTACAACTTGGGAGAAGCTATCAAATGCATTCCTGAACAAGTTCTTTCCCCGGGGGAAGACAATGAAGCTGAGTAGCGAGATCTCCTCCTTCTCCCAAGCCAGCCACGAATCCTTGCATGAGGCATGGATGAGGTTTAAAGAGATGGAAAGAAAATGTCCTCACCATGAGCTCCTCAGATGGCAAATTATCAACTAGTTCTACAATGGGCTGAGGGACGACCTAAAGTCCTCGATGGATGCCGCAGCTAGAGGGTCCTTCATGTCAGGGAATGAAGTAGATGCCGGAGACATTCTGGCAAATATGTCATCGAACAATGAAAGTTGGAGCGATGAGCGCGCCATGCCAAGATCTGGAGGAATGCACCGGGTGGAGGAAGTAGATAAACTGTTTAACAAATTGATTTGCTTTCCACCCAGATCTCAGCTTTCATGGTAGGGGCCGGTGGCGCCAACACTCAGTAAGTGGCAGCGGTAGAAGCTGAAGTCTTGGGAGACTTTGATGGTGGAGATATATCAGCACCGGTGGATCAAGCGAGTGCCCTCTTCTATAATCCGATGGGTAATGCACCCTATCCACCGAGGACAAGATCGAATCCGGCATATTCTCCTAACAACCAAAACCACCCAAACTTCAGCTATAGGGCACCCTACCAGCAGCCCTAACAACCTCAGCAGCAGCTATATAACCCCCATCAACAGCAGCAGCAGTTATATCAGCCATCTCCACCTCAGCAGCAGATTTATCAGCAGTTTCCCCCTAGAAATCAGTAGCCCCGCCCCAGCAGCAACAATTCCATCAGCAACTGGTGGTCTCTCCGGTCGAGAGTCTCTTGACTCAATATATATCAAACCAGGAGAAGATTAACATACGGCTGCAAATTGGGCAGAAGACTTTGGCCGATCAAGTGACTTAGCTAGGGTTGCAAGTGGCCAATCTTCAGAAAGCACAAGAGCAACTATCGGGCCAGCCAGAGGTCAACCCAAGGGGACCCAATCAAACTCTTGCCTTGACGCATGGTCAAGCAAATGTCTCGACAATCGTTTTGAGGAGTGGTATGCAGATTCTGGTGCGAGAGGCCGTGAAAGAACCAAAAGCGCCATTGGTCGATGAGAGACCAAATCTAAAGGCAAATGACGATGGAGTTTCGACGTCGAACCCCATAACTTTGGAGGGAGTTTCTGAAGAGAAGAAGAAGAATGAGGAGAAACAACTTAAAGGTCTTCAAGCCTACAGTGCCATTCCCACAAAGGCTTGCCAAAGCAAGAATCGATGAGAAATACGGCAAGTTCTTCGACATGGTGAAGGACTTAAGTCTTCAAATCCCATTTCTGGAGGCCATAGAGAAAATCCCCTCATATGCAAAATTTCTGAAGGATTTAGTAACAAAGAGACGAGAAAGGAGAAAGTTGTCCTCACGGCGGACTACAGCGCCCTTATCCAACGGGCAAATCCCGCAAAACTGAAGGACCCCGGGAGTTTTTCTATTCCGTGCTTAATGGGGGACGTGTCAATAAATCGAGCGCTTGTCGACTTGGGTGCGAGCGTGAGTCTGATGCTTCTATCATTATACAAGATATGGGCGACTTAGAGCCCATCGGGATGACTCTGTAGCTTGCTGACAGATCGGTAAAGTACCCGGTGGGGGTAGTCAATGACTTACCAGTCAACATCAGTGGCGTGCATGTGCCAGTCGACTTCGTAGTAATGGACATGCCTGAAGATAATCATACCCCGATTATCCTCGGGAGACCCTTCATGGCAACCGCGGGCGTACTCATTGACGTGAAGAAGGGAAAGCTGTCCCTGAATGTCGGAGATCAGAAAGCAGAGTTTGATTTGGCATTGTCAATGAAGTCTCTGCCGGAGGAACCAAGATGCAATCTGCTGGAGGTAGAGGAAGAGAGAGTTGTTGAAACAGGAGCTTGGGAGGTTCTTTCAAGGAACCCTCTCGATGGCTTGGAAGGCCTTGTGGAGCACATTAGGCTGGAAGAAGAAGAAGTAGCTGAAAAGTACACATCTCCCGAACGAATTCCCCTGGATTTAGGAAGGTTACTCCGAAAAAGAGCAAAGGAAAAGATCCATTGGAGCTCACAGCTAATGAAGTCCGGATCCTGAGAAGAGTGGCAGTTGACGCCAACATGAGGGAAAAGCCCCCAGACATCACCAGCGGGAGATTCGTTGAGACAATTCACCTTTATCCTCTGTCAACAACAAGAGCCCCCGCCCCAAAAGCTGAAAGGATGCCGATCGATGGGCATCACCCGTACAAACCCCCTTGAACATCATATATCGGGAGTCGAGCAAATGACTTTAAACAACAGCGCTTCATGGGAAGCAACCCATGTTCTGAACTTTTATCGGTTTTTATAGGATTAGTTTAATAGTTTTAGTGAATAAATTCTACTATGGAATTTTTTTTCGCTGGGGGACATAGAAATTTTTTCGTATCTGTGCAGGAAATTCCCACACCCGATCGGTTCATGCATCAATCGATCGGGTGGCCAATATCAGAACATGGCCAATATCAGCACATAAGCCAACCAATCAGGTGACACATGCGGTGATCGGGTGGCAGATCGGGTGATGACGATAGTAGCCTCGGGAATTTTGGTGAAAACCCAACCGATCCATTGAGTTGAGAGGCGATCGTGTCGCAGAGCGGGTGACGATTGCAGAGCTCTCGAGAATTTGTGAAGCGGTCAACCGATCGGGTGAAATCTCACCCGATCGGTTCACCTGTAGCTGCTTTCCAACAAGAAAATTTCGAAATCGACCCACCTGATTGGGTGAAATCTCACCCGATCAGTTCGCCTAACCCTATAAATATCCCCACTCACCCGATTTCATTTCACATGATCCCTTACTTTCTTCCGAGCGGTTCATCTCCCCTTTCCCCTCAAATGATCTCCCTCATCACTTCCATCACTCCTAAATCCACTCCACCATTACCTCCACCACTCTCCGACCTTCCGAACTCTCCCTACCACATTCATCAACAAATCCGCCCAAGCCCTAACCCTAGTCCCCCATTTAAAAAATTCATTTCTCATTGGATTGACATGTGACGACTTCCCAAATTCATCCATCATACGTCGTAAGATCTTTCAGGAGCTTGGAATCGCTGCTTTACTGGGTACACTCGCTCCTCAGTTTTATTTTTTACTTTACCCAGGTATTAGCATTTTGCTCCATCGTCGTTGATTGTGTGCACTCATATAATCTTGCATATCACATTGGATCACCACACAATCATGGCTAAAGATAAAGACAAGGGTAAGCGCATCATGGAGAAAGAGGAGCCGTCTCGCAAGAGACACAAATCTACACGTGTTGAGTATTGGTGTTTCATACCAATATTATTTTGATGATGATCACAATATTATGTTGTTGCTAATGACTTCATGTTTTAGTCTCATAGTTTCATTTCTAGAATATCTTTCTTGGAGGCAAAACACTTGGTGCAAGGATGGACATCAAGTGGAAAAAGGCCAAAGCTTGGACTCAAGAGGTGCCAAAGCTTGTAGATGATGGAGAGCATCAAGGCATCAAGATTGAAGACTTAGACTCTAAGGAAAGCAGTGTAATCCATGTAATATTTCCTTTATTAGTTTCTTTCTCATTTGAGTCTAGGTTGATGTAATGCCTTGATAGATGGTCTACTCATACATGCATATGCATTTAACCATCTTAGTGAGCCTTAAGATTATCATAGAATCCAACCTAATAGGTTCATCCTGACCAAAGACTCAGTTGGAGTCTCTGGCTTTCCATCAGCAGCCTGATGAGGGATTTATAGTCAACTGGGTGATTTCCAGTCGACTGTCTATCCTTCTACAGTCGACTGATATGCACTACTCAAGTCAACATTTCCATTGACTCTAATTGAGATTTATGCAACAGTCGACTGCTGCACAGTATACAGTCGCCTATAGATTGGTCAACAGTCGTCTGAGTAGCGTAAGTGCAATTTCTGCCTCTTTCTGTTTTTCTCCATCTCCTGCAGCAGACGACTGATAAAGGTTTTACAGTCGCCTGACTATTTTACAGTCGACTGTATTATTGACATCAGTCGCCTGTATACTTATCTGGAGAAAGAGTGCAGCTCTCTATTTTATTCTCTTAGTGGGAATAACTCTCTTTGTGGAAGTAACTCTCTTTATGGGAGTTTGGTGTCCTAGGGTAGGGCTAACCCTAATTCTTTGAGTGGGAGTTAGTAATTCTCTAGGTGGGAGTTTTGACCCTCGTGTAGGGTTGGTTGGGTCCTTGTGTAGGGCAAAATCCTCTTGGTGGGGTATCTCCTTGTGAGATTTGTATTCACTTCTCTTTGTGGGATTATAGTGAATATTGGTGTGGCTAGACGTACCCAAGCTTGGGAAACCAGGGTAACATTTTGTGTTTGCGTTTGGATTGATTGTGTCAATTATTTCCTCTTGCATTTATTATTCCGCATTTGCAAGTTTAATTTTAATTGGAAAATTTTATTACAATTACACTATTCACCCCCCTCTAATGTGTGTTGTTAGTATTGCAAGGGTAAGGTGATTCTTATAATTGTTATCAGAGCGAGGTTATAGCATACTGTAACGATGGCATTCAACGCTACGTCTGCGTCTCATGAAGAAGGTCATTCAACCGTTCGACCCCCGCTCTTCAATGGAACCAACTACCCAAGTTGGAAGATCAGAATGATGATCTACATGGAGGGTCAAGACCTATGGGACATCACGGAGGCGCCATTTGAGAAGCCCACTACGCCTGCGGCTTCAAGGACAAAGGTGGAGAAGGACTCGATCAAGTTGAATGTGAGGGCTATGAATGCATTCCATTGCGCCCTCTCAGCAACCGCATCTCCATGTGTAAAACGGCCAACGAAATTTGGCATACTTTGGAGATATGTCATGAAGGGACAACAAAGGTAAAGAAATCTAA